>WSFP011596360.1:0-10029 GCA_009831015.1 Picea engelmannii | reverse complement strand
ATACCTAGAGCTCAAAACCTTTTAATGGTGCACATATCCCAACTAGGATGGAGATGATACTCTCAAGACATTGTGTGTGGTGGTTAAAGGTGTTTTTCTTGGTTTGGATGCCTAAAAGCTTACTTTAGGTCCTAATGCTTGATTTTCCTCCCTTGACCATGTCTGACACCCCACGACCCATACTTGGTGCTTGAAACCTTCTAATGGTGTCCATAGTGCAACCTGAAGGACAAATATCCCACAAAGGGATTATATGTGGTGGTTTTAGGACTTATTGATGGCTCTTGATCCCTACAAGCTACTTTTTAGGCCTAATGAGCAAGCTTCATCACTTGACCTTGGTCTAAGTCTCCAAATTAATACCTACTTCTCCCAAAACCATAATTGTGCCAGTATGTCTACTAAGAGGTAAATGATACACTTGGGAGGTCATATGTGTGGGTTTAAGGTGTTTCTTGTAGTTTAATATTTCATGTGAGTTCAAGGTGTTGTTTGTGGCCCTGGATGCATGAGTTCAAGGTGTTATTCATGGTCTTGGCCCATGGTTGGGGATGTCGGTGAAACTATTAGGTGGTTTTGAACAGTTGGTATGTGTCCTAGGGTCTTGGAAACAATATGCACATGTTGTTCTTTGCGTTGAGTGGGCCGAGGGGTCACCCCGGGGGGGGGGATGGGAGCACCCAGACCAAAACAATTGGGGGGCTCATAAGGGGTCATAGAGGGCCACTTCATAAGGATGTTGTGTTATTAAGAACACACATGTATTCTAGGAACACATGTGCGCGCACGTTCCTAAAGCATGTGCACGTTCTTTTCATTTCAATTTTTTTCAAGTGGGGGTGGCAACTCTAGCGTACATGTTTGCTGAGTTGGTTGCTTTAGATTTAGGTTTTGGATGAAAAACCTAGTGGTTTGGGATACAAATACATTAAAACCTCCAATTTTATTAATACCTCTCAATATATCTATTTTTGACGTTATGTTTCTATAGGTTACACAAATATATTTTTGATGAAACTATAGACACATATAGAGTCGACTACCAAATTCCAAATATATATATATATATTTAAAAAATTAATATTGTTTACTATTTTTAACATATGTTTTCTCAACATATATTGGAATCTTAAAACACATACCTCTTTTATTTCTGCTATAACTTTTTTTGTCTTAACCATTTTTAAAATAAGTTATACATTGCACTAGTACAGACCAAGATGTAAAATCTAAAAAAAAAATAGACAGAGAAGGATGAGTTTTCCTCTCAGTTTGAGAGGGAGTGTTCCTTGATAGTTTGTTGCTCGATGGTTGAGTCACCATCCCAAATTTGGTACATAAACAGTGGAGCATCTAGTCATATTCAAGGTGTTAGAGAGAACTTCATTGATCTCATATATCCAGAGATCAAGTTGGAGATAGTGATTGGAGACGACACCATAGTCAGAGCAGTTGGACGTGGCACAATTTATTTTCAGATGGAGTTGAGGCCAACCTTGGTGTTCAGGGATGTATTGTATGTCCCTGGTTTGAAGAAGAATCTTATTTCAGTTTCCTCCATTCAATATAGAGAGTTTGAGGTGTCCTTCAAAGGGACATAGGTCCTCATTCACCCTTATAAGGGGTCCAATATCACTTCTGGCAGAGTGATTGGGACACATGAGTGGAATCTGTACATATTACTTTTTTAGCCATTGCATGCTTTGTCTAATAGCAACAACAACATACAATTTTGTGATCTATGGAAGAGGAGGATGGATCATTTGAATCATGGAGCTATGAGGTCGTTGAGAGAGATTGTGACAGGTTTTCCACAGTTCGACATTGAGCATCAAGAGGTGTGCAAAGGGTGTACTCTTGGGAAGTACACCAAGACTGTCTTTTCCAGTAGTGACAGTAGATCAGTTGGGGTACTTGGTTTGATACGCACTGATGTGTGTGGGCCCATTTCATGAGTTTCCTTGTGTGGTTGTGAGTACCATGTGACTTTCATTGATGACCACTTCAAGAAGACCTGGATCTATTTCCCGAAGACCAAGAGTGAGGTCTTCAAGAGGTTCCAAGAGTTCAAAGCTCTTGTGGAGAACCATACAGGAAGAAAGATCAAGGTATTGTGGTCGTATAATGGAAGTGAGTATACCTCCACATATTTTTCATATTTCCTTACCCTGCAAGGTACCATGAGGCAATTAATCATTCCTTACAAACCGCGGTGGAATGCGATTGCAAAGAGGAAGAACAGGGCCATAGTTGGTGCAGCGAGATCGATGTTGCATGATCAGGAATTTCCATTCTACTTATGGACAGAGGCTTGTAGTACTACAATGTATCTATAGAACAAGAATCCCCATAGAGCTTTGGGGAGGAACACTCCTGAGGAGGCCTTCACTGGGAATAGGCATGATGTTGAGCACCTATGCATATTTGGGTGTTTGATGTTATCTCATGTCCCTTCAAAGAAGAGGAAAAAGATAGATCCCACAATAGATAAGGAGATTATAGTTGGATATTCAGAGGTCTCTAATTCCTACAGGATCTACATTCTAGCACTTAGGAGAGTGGTTGTGAGGAGAGATGTTAGATTCGAGGAGGACAGAGAATTCAGGAGATATCTTGAGTTGAGAGAGAGTTAAGGAGGTCCCACAGATAAAAAGTGATGCATCGCAAGGGATACAACCTCAGGTGTCGAGTACACTGAGTTCAGGGGTGACTGGTCCACCCGATACAGCTTCAGGTTCACATATGCCTTGTATACAGACAGTTGGTGCACGTGATTTAGGATCACAGTCTACTTTGAAGATATCTGTGGATGAGATTCAAGGGCATGATGAGACTACTCCATGGGAGGTTACTTTGGGGAAGAGGAAAATGAGATGGTTTCAGGAGACCCTAAAGGAAGCCAAGGAGTACATTGGAGAGCCTTAGAGGTTGATGAGAGAGAGGAAAGCGCCTGAAAGGTTTGGGTCCTACTTGGCTATGGTGACGAGCATTAAATATTCAAATCCCACTACTTTTGTGCATGCATCAAACCAACAGGTATAGAGAGAGGCCATGTAGGAGGAGTATGACTCCATCATGCACAATGATGTGTGGGAGGTGGTGCCTAGACTTGAGGGGAAGTCAATGGTGACTTCCAGGTGGCTGTATAAGATCAAGTATGTTGCAAATGGTTACATAGAGAAACACAAGGATCGTTTTTTTGTGAGATTATTTTCTCAGATTGAGGGAATTGATAACGATGAGACATTCCCACTAGTTACGATATATACTTATATCCGGAGTATTATGTCCATTGCAACAGATATGGGTTGGAATATCCATCAGATGGATGTGAAGACTACATTTTTGAATGGCTTCATAGACTAGGAGGTATACATTGAGCAACCATAGGGGTTCAAGGTGTTGGGGAGAGAGTCCCATGTGTGCCTCTTAAAAATGCATTATATGGACTGAAGCAAGCTCCTCAAGCTTGGTATTCGAGGATTGGCTCCTACTTGCTTCAGATGGGGTTTGAGAAGAGTGAGGAAGATCTGAACCTCTATTACAACATTTGAGGAGAGGATACACTCTTTCTCATACTATATGTTGATGATTTATTCATCACAAGAGGGGAGCATCTCATAACTAATTTGAAGTGGGGACTTGCATCAGAGTTTGAGATGAAGGACATTGGACTGATGCACTATTTCTTGGGCATGGAAGTTTGGCAGGAGGATGGGCACATCTTTCTGGGATAGGGAAAGTATGCAACATATATTCTGAGCATATTTTAGATGGAGGATTGGAGACTCATGTCGACACCTATGGTCACCAACTAGAAGAAGCTTGGCACTTCAGATTCCAAGTTGGTGGATGCCATGGGATATCGTTAGTTGATAGGTTCTTTGATGTATCTGGTCAACACTAGACCATATATCTATTTTTTCGTGAACATTCTCAGCCAGTACATGGTGGAGCCTAGGAGTGTGCACTGGATTGGGGAAAAACATGTGTTGAGGTACATTGCAATATCAGTGGATTATGGATTGGACTATGTCAGAGGAGATGGGGTCAGGTTGATTAGCTAAACAGACTCAAACTGGGAAGGATGTGCAATTGACAGGAAGAGCACTACAGGGTGTTTTTTTGGGTTGGGATCAAAAGTTGTTTCTTGGTTCATCTAGAAACATAGGTTAGTGGCACTAAGTTATACCAAGGCAGAGTACATGGCATCTAGTCAGGCCAACTGTGAGGCTATTTGGATTCACAAGTTGTTTGTCCTATTTGGTCGTGAGTTGAGGCCTACAATTATTCATTGCGATAATCAGAGTTGTATCAAACTCTCTGAGAATCAAGTGTTTCATGACAAGTTGAAACATAGTGATTAGATACCACTTCATCAGAGATTGTTTTTAGAGATCAGGGGCAGTTCAGCTTCAATATATTCCGAATGATGATCAGGTTGCAAACATTCTCACCAAATCCTTTCCAAGGGGCGAGCATGTCTACTTCAGTGATAAGATGGGAGTGGTGAGTAACACATTCCTCAGTAAGAGGGAGTGTTGAGATTTGGGTACCTTGGAAAGTGGTCCCCTTGAGTTATTGAGTGTCTAACTCAAAGGGGGGAATATTTGACCCTCACCACTTTAATTTATGTTATAAACTCAAAGTGACTTTATTTCACTTAAGTCACAAAGTGACTTTAGTAACATAAAGTGACTTAGGAGACTTAAGTCATTTTCAAGATTTAATCTCCACCATTGATTGGAGTTTTGTCCTAAGATCTAATCTTGGCCATTGGTTTCCTAGGTTAGCCTAAGGATGAGACTAAAGGAGAGAAAGGAGGCAAAAGGGAATTCAATTGTTCAGTTGGAGATTCAAGTGAAGAGAGGAGAGAATAAGAGAGGGTTTTGGAGAAGAGGAGAAGCAAAAGAGAGGGCACACCTTGATATGAGGGTACACACGAGCTTTGAGGAGGGCACATCCATGGAGTAGGGGTGCATCAAGCATGGTGAAGGTTGGCACACTTGGTGAAGGGAAGGCGCATTAGTTTTATTGAGGGCGCACTAGATCATGCAAGGATATGAGGGGTGCATCCATTGAAAGGGGGTGTTATTATTTGATGTGTCAACAAGGGCGAAAGGTCTTAGACCAAACAAGGGCACAAACACCAATTCTAGCAGACAAGCAAGAGCAAGGGTGCAAGTACCAAGATGGGGCACACTTCATCAAAGGTTATTCAAGGCCAAGCTCAAGTGGAGTTGGCCATTTCTATCAAGTTCCCTTATATTTTCTTTTGATGTACTTTTTATTAAGATCTCCATAATAAAAATTCCTCTCAAACTGGTTTTCCCCATGGGGGTTTTTCCAGGGTCAAGTTGACCAAAAATACATGTGTTAAATTTTTTTGGTTTGCATTCTTTTATTTCAGCAAGTAGGTGTAAACATCCTATAGGAGTAGTTTATGTTTTGATGTATGTGTAAGAGATAACTTGGAAAACAAAACTATCCTAATTAAACCCTTCACAGAGAGGCATCAAAAGAACATAAAATCACAAGATTAAGGATAGACTATGTGAGAAGAATTTTCAGACTTGGTGGCTGTCCTAAAATAGTCCTAAAACAGATTTGAAAACCCTTGAAAATAGTGCCAAACAAGAGTTCAAAGACAGACCTATTGGGCAACCTTAGGAACCTCAAAATTCTTCACTTCTTGCATCTTTAAATTGAACAATTTTTTCATCAACAAAAATATTGTGTTTGATGCATAGGGCATCTCATACATGTCTGATAGATGATCCCACAATCCCTTTGTTGCCTTCCATGTTGATACATTGAACAATACATTGCTCGATAAAGAGAGAATGATTGTATCTACCACCTTCTGTTCCAATTTCCCCCAATCTTCATCTGACATTTCAATTGGATTATTCAATTTCCCTTTTAGCATGATAAAAAGGTCCTTTTGGATCAAAAGAGATTAATCTAGCTACAACTTTCACATTCCAAAATTATGTCCTGGAAATTTATCGATTCTCCATTTGTCTGTCTCCTTCATTTCTGCAAGTGTTCACATAAAACCTCTCTCTGCTACCGGTTTTTAGAAACAACAACAAAGACAAATATATTGTAGCACAATAAACATAAATGAAGAAAAGGAAAAACAACAAACACAAAGGGACAGATAAAATTAAAGTGGTTCACCATTATGTGTATGGCTACATCCACAGAAAAGCAGGTTTTCTCCAGACCTTTCTTGAATTGCAGTTGTTTCAATCGTTACAAGAGGACTATACAAGCAACCCCATATATAGGTGATCTTATAGTCCTAAATAATCAAGTGGTATTGGAATACAATGGGGATTAAACCACCCATTCCCAACTATTGAATTGTAACCAACACATATGTTTACACCCAGATAATCTAAAAATAGATTATGTTAAAAAGTTTCTCATAAAATAATGATAGAAATTATAACCGCCCTCTAAATTAGGCTTCACATCCCAAGACTAAGGTCGAATTTTGTTGATCTTGAAAAATGAAAGTAGAGCTTCCTCTCTAATGTATATTGCATGTTACAATAGTGCAATGGAAACTTCATAATTTCATCATTGGAGTAACCTCATGTATTATTCCTTGGAATTGTGGACATTTGACTTTATACAAGTTGTGGGTGTCCTAGTGTAGTTGGTTGTGTGGATGAAAGTTTCAATTCCAATCAATGGGAGAATTAAGCATTTTTTATCGGTTCATTTCAATTTTTAATTTTTATTAAACCAAATGTAAATTTGAATGATCCGCCATTTTAGAGAATGTCTCATGCCAATCTCATATCTAAATAGGATATTGAAATTTAGTATAATGATGTTGAAAGAAGATGTCATTGCATCCAACCTCATTGAGATTTCACCTATGCAAACTCATCTCTTACAATGTGTAAAATTCCTACTCAATGACATTATAATCTACTTGTCTCATTATTGAAGAGGAGGTAGGATTCCTTATCAAAATATATTATTGCATCTCTTCTTCCACCAACAGTGTAATCTATGATTCTTTCTCTTAATCTTCCCATTTGGTTGCAAAACAATGTTCACCTAATCTACCTTGGATAGTTGAATTTTCCAAGCTATCAACAAGTATCTTATTTATCCTTCTCATTTGATTAAAATGGATATTGTCATGGACCTAAGAGTCTTGCCCAATTTTTTTTGTTTTCGTCATCTCCAGTTGTGCGACATTGCATTGCCTTGACCATAGTGTCTTGACCAACAAGTGCTTACTACAACCAAACTACGCCTCTTCAGTTGAGATCTACCCATAACTTTTCCTTAAGCTACAATATGTTAGATGCACAAGTAATTCTAACACAACCAAATTCACCTAACAATAGGCACATGTCCAACTATGGTCTTAAAACACACTGGAAATACTTAAATACTTATATAATATTTCAATAATTAACAAACACAAAACAAAGCAAGGAACTTGGAATGGTCTACCTCTTGCAAGTCATGTCTTCTTCTTCTTCTTACTCAACAAGCATAATTCACCCTATTGTGTATAATCTTGAACTTAGCACAAAGCATAGAGCTCCATTACACTAGAATGAATGATCAATGCTCTTATGCCTTAGCACTTTTAAGGGCTCCTCCTTTTGTATGAGACTTGCCTTGCACTTGCAAGCCCATTTACTCTAAGGTGGACCTAAGTGGCATATATCAACTTTGCTTCCTTTGGTGCCTTATCCAATGACCGCCCACATCTAACAAGTGTGCCCAATTGCATCCAAATGCATTGAAGTGCATCCAAGTGCACGCAAAGGTAAATCTAATGACTAAGGGATGTTAATCCCCTTGGGTATGCACATCCATCTCATGTCCCCAAGGCATCCTAACTCGTATAAAAGAAACATGGAATGGTTCACCACTACATCCATTGATCGGGCAAGGAAGGTTTGACATTACAACCTTTTGCACCAACCCTCTACACCCTCCTATGAAATGCGCTTATTTCCATTTGTAGGCAAAGGTCTTATATCCTTCCCCACTAAACTTATTTTCATCCCGACAATATCCAACCAACACTTCTCTAAATGCCCTAATCTTTTTCTTCTTAAATTCTCGGATCTTATCTTCATATTGTGGCGACGCCTTTTTCCTTTCCTAAATGTTCTCTTCAGGTCCGTCTTTCCATTTGACAAACCTTAATCTTGGATTGAATTGTAACCTAAAATTGTTCTTGATTGACTAAAAAATTGTAACTCTTAAGTATTATAATGAACAACTATATCATAGACGAATGAATTAAAAACATTCTACACATATTATTAATATGGTGCATACTCATATGGAGAATGAGGTTGCTTTGGAAATCAAAGAGATAATATTGTCCCATACTCATATGGAGAATGAGGCTGCTTTGGAAATCAAAAAGATAATAGTGTCCCAAGTTTCATTAAACGTGAAGAACGTGCACATTTAGAGATCATGCTAAAGCTCACATTTAGAGATCGTGCTAAAGCTTAAGGCAACCGGTGGACAAGGGGAGAAATATTAGCATAAACTAACACAAACATAATATTAGCATAAACTAACACAAGCATTGATAGTAGGAAAGCACCAAAGTGCTTGGAGTTGGGATGTACAAACATTATCAAAAGAGATGCTATGCTTATTTAAAGTAAGATTACATCAGTGAAATCCAAATTTTGATTTTTTATATTTTTTTAAATTAAAATATATTAATAAAGGTAGTAGTTTAATTGTTTTAGGTGTTAGTTGTTTTTTGGTATATTTTTTATTTACTTTGTTTTGGACTATTTTAGAGAATTTTTATTATATTAAATCTAATTATAATGCTGAATCTAATTATGTATTTAAAAATACAATTTAAACAACAGAAAATTATGATTTCATCATATTGACATGAGTTTGGACAAAAAAAACACCAAAACATAAAATAGTTAAACAATACACTTTAATAAAATAACCAAATTTTGATTTCGAGATTTGAATTAACTTTAAATTAACTGCCAAATTCTATATCAACACACAGCGCTATCAAAATTCCAAAGTGATTTTAAAAAAATAGTTCCACTTTTTTATTTAAAAAAACTTAACTTTGAAAGAGAGTTTCACTGGGCAAATGACCCACAAAACAATTTGAGAAAATCCATGTATTTTTATACAGATTTTATATACAAAATCGAGTAATTACAGAAGAATATGATCGTTACAGATGGACCATCCAAATGACGTATCGTTTCCCATACACAACTCTCTGATTTGAAAGACTCCCAGAAGATTTTGGGAGCCGCAGAGAAAAACTTTAACACTGTGCCGACGAAAATCTTTCGTTATCGCCCTCCGCTTTGAAGCCACTGACCGCAGGAAACGAAGGGTGAAGGCCCTCCATGAGCTCGCCATTACTGACACTGCGCTCTTCTGCGATCGGCCGTAGAGTTTTCTCGAAAGGCCGCCGTCTTCCCCCACACACTCTCCGTGGAGGGGCGATTTCCATCCACCGCATATCAGTTGTAACCGTCGTCTTCGGAATCGCCATTACCAGAGTCAAATTGTCTGGAGAAAACAATCTTGAAACGAAAACCCTAACCTGCACCAAACCCTAAGGACTACTCCTTGGCAAACTGGGATCCGAGTGCGTTTAATCAGAGTAAATCACTTGCAAATCAGAAAGCTAACTCAGAGACGAATTGTTGAGCTGTGATTTACACTACGCCTTCTGTTGGTCGATTTAAAGGGCGGATGGGTCGCTTCCATTTAACGCGTATCGAAAACTCGTGCTCTCGAAATGGATCTTGGGAATCGGAATGCCGGCGGGGACCCCTTTGGAAACTTCTCACAAATCGTCTGTATCTTTCCGCGAAATATTCCACTTACCTACTCCGAAGGGCAGGTAAGGAATATCAAATTTAAGTAGAATAATGAATATTGTATTAGTTGAAATATATAATTTAATATAAATTAGCATATATTATTCAATTTAAAAATATTTAAATTTAACAATATTTATCTAAACATACAATA
>WSFP011596359.1:0-10029 GCA_009831015.1 Picea engelmannii | reverse complement strand
AGGGATGAATCCACAGGGGAACTTACAAAAGAATATCATCTGGTTCTGATTCCCTCACAAGGTCTAGTTATGAGCTTGAAGTAACTCTAACATATTTTCAGAACAAGACTATCATTTCACTAAGAACTCCTCTCGAAGACGGTAAGTGTAAGAGT
Source organism: Picea engelmannii (assembly GCA_009831015.1). Lineage (NCBI taxonomy): Eukaryota > Viridiplantae > Streptophyta > Pinopsida > Pinales > Pinaceae > Picea > Picea engelmannii. Next base: position 9,874 of record WSFP011596359.1, on the reverse strand, counting down.
TCTTAGGTAAGTTATTTTTCAATGAGCACTATGGTGAGTGTATCTATGAAATCTTCATCTTTCTTTTCATTTCCATCTCGAGCTAGTAGTAGGGTAGCAATTGTGCTTGTTTCTATATGAGATTAACAATATGGTCGTAGTTGTGAGGCCACCATTAAGGTGGAGATTTTCTTCTTTTGACCCACTAATATTTGTTGCATTCCCATATTATCCTCATAACTTACCTGTATGTAAATGGATTAAATGCATACCTTTGTTTGCAGGACAGTCGAGAGAATCAGTTGAAGACCACTTGGTTGCTTTGTCAAAATTGTTGGATGATTTTGAGGTGGAACATGAGGTTGTGGTGATGAGGATGTTTGTGTCGACCATTGAGGGGGAGGCAAGGCACAAACATGGTACAAATCCCTTCTGGATGCCTCCATTGATGGATGTGATTCGTTCCAATAGAATTTTAATGAAAGATGGGTGAATAAGCCAGATAATTCTTCCTTAATTAATGCTTTTGATAATATTAAAAAGAATGAGGATGAGACTGTCAATGATTTTAATACTCATTTTTTCAAGACTTATTATAAGATTCTTGTTACCATAAGGCCTAATCATTCTTACGCTTTAAATTATTATCTTGAGGAATTTGATGGTATTTTTTGTATTTTTCTTAGGTGTAAGGAACCTCAAACTCAGGATGAGGCCCAAGTTGCTGCTATTAAGTTAGAAGGACATTTTATTGCAGCCTACGATTTCATTCTGGTCCATGCATTTCAACTACCGATGGGTAAGTCAGTGCAATAATTCCTTGTTTCTAAAGATGAACCACAACTTGCACCGTATCAGGTTCCCAGAGAAGAACATGAGGGTGATAAACCCATTTTAGATGATCTGGAACCAATAACTGCACCATTTGAGTCACATGTAGAGTTCCAAGAAGATGAAGGTGAAGATGTGATTACTTAAGAGTGTTCATGGGTTCCTCCCATTAGCAAAGATGAAAAGTTTCAAGAGGATTAAAAGTTTCAAGAGGAGGAACCACAAGTTAACCAAGTTGAGATAAGTCAATGTGAGTTTTCAACCTTTCCTATCATAGTAGTGGTCCGGGAACACCTTGATCAGACACCATTACAGTAGGAGGAGCTACTTTTGGGTCAACCAGAAGATGATGTCCCTTTCACTTTGCCTATTATTCTGCATCATGAGGTTGTTCTTCAGGATATTGAGATTGATCAGAGCTTGGATATTAGAGTTCACCATGACCCAATTGAGCTCAAAATGATGGAGGTATTTCAACAAGTATATGCTAGGAGTTTCAACTCTCATGCATGCATGATTATTACTATTGAAATACCATGTTCTAAGTCCCAACCAACCTTTAGTTATGGCTTCACCAGCAAGTACATCAAGGCAGTTTTGAGTCATATGAGATATCATGGTGGGTCCCCCTCGAAGGTTGACTTTGTTGACCTCTCTCGTCAGACTCATAATTTGGCTGCATGGTTACATTGGTCTTTTGAGTGTGATGATTTAATCATGGTAGCTTTGAGGTAAAAAAATTTGGGTCTAGGGTAGTTGTATTTCCTTTCCACATTGTCATTTCAATATTTCCTTCTTGCTATTTTTTACAATTTCAGGGCTGCAATCTACATTCTCCTTGTAGTGTCTTTTCCCTTTGGCTATCTATTTCAGTATTTGCATAAGTGTCATTGATTTTTTCTTACCTATATCAACATGTGGTCGTGTCTTGTGTGTCTTTCTTTTCTTGAATAAATGGTTGTCCACTAGTGTTTTTCCTGTGTCAAAATTTGAATGTCTATCTTATGCATGCCTAGCCTTTGTGTCTATCATTAGAGTGAGCCTAGATGGGGGGTCCATTTTTTATTGTTCCCAAAGAATTCATCATTTAGGATGGGTAGTTTGAGGAGACATAGTGTTATAACCCTAATTTGCACCAAACATGCTTACCTGGCATCATGCCATCTCAGATTCCTTCTTTGCCAAAGCACAGCTGAACAACTCTTCTTAAAAAAACTTTTATAAAGGCCCACGTGCCTTGCTCTATTATTTCACACATGTACACCCTCCCTGACCCAAAACAACCTGCATGTACCTAAAAAAGCATGAAAAAAGGAAAGTTGCTGACAAAACACACAACTTTGGGTGAGTTAACTAAACCTTCTGGCCATGCATGGACGAGGGTTTGTCCAAATACCTAGCTTCTTCTAGCCTATAAAAGAAGGGTTAGGGGTCCCATTTGGAAGAGGAAAATCATAGTAAAGAAACTATACCCAAGTGTGCATTCCCGTTGTCCCAACCCTTTAGCCTTCCTTGTGCAAAGAGAAAGATAGAGCAAAGAAGTTGGAGGACAGTTGAAGAGGAGCCCATGACCAGGTTCGTGGAGCAGCGGCCGACTTCATCATTGTAAGTTGATTTTTTGAAGTTAATAATAAAGAAATACTTTTCCCGTCCCACCATATGAGGTTTTCATGGTTTATTGCATACTTGTTTATTGAATCTCTAACCCATTAATCTATATATCAAATGCATGTGGAGTGTGTTGTTTGTTTTGTGTGAATGCAAGTCAGCCTTGGGAGGAGAGCTACAATCAAAAAGTGATCAAGCGTGAGGAAGGATCTACATCAAACGCCCGAAATAAGGTATGCTCACTTGATCTTCTTAACTATGTATTTTCTTAAGAATAATGGGGATTAGGTCTGGGACGGCGATAGAAAGTAGAAATCTTTAGGCCTTTTCTGCATGCATAACTAAACCCTAAGTGCTAGTCCATAGAGGGATTTCCCACTCACAACACATAGGAGTGTCTTGAGTCATCTTATGTATTTTCTCCTCATATATTATCATTGAATCCTATGTTTTGAGTCAGTCACCCCCCCCATCCATCATAGGGATATGGTACCTGGTTCTTTCATCCTGATCTTCTTGAGTTATCACTTCTCATTGAGGGAAGAGAGACATCATTTCTCTTCTTTTCAGCAGGTTATCTTGTATCGAATTCGACACATTATCTACAGATGACCCAAGGGTAGAGCACCTTGGTGGCCATTAGCCTCATTGGTGGTTATTTCACATCCGACAAGGTTGAGTATCATTGGGCCTTGATTAGATGATCCTTGTCATTGTTCGAGTTCAAAACATATTTTCATAGTTTCAGGTTGTTTTGGTACCTTAGGACCCATTGAGATTATTGGTGTTGTTCCTTCGCACTTCACATGGGTTTACATTATTGACATCTGATGAAGTGACTCTCTCCCTTGTGTTGACATCAACACATTTAGCATGGGGAGGAGTGTACATTATTGGGTGGTAGCAGGTAGCAGATTTGGATGAGACCCCTTGGTTTCAGATTTCAGTGGGAGGATTATATACTTTGACTCCATGGCCCATTGGACAAGATTTGGTATTACAGGTCAACTTACAGGTTTTTTTTCTTCGTCAAATTACATGGCCTCTTCTCCTTCCACACATTTATAGAGGTATTCTTGGTACATATTTCTTCAGTTTCCACAGAGCATCATTGATACATATTACAGATTTATCACATGGCATCAATTATTTTTACGTAAAAATAGATTCTTATGGTTCTCGACATCTCGTAGGGGGATCCCATCCCCTTTAGTCGCCATTGTTAACACATAGATTTTCACCCTTGAAAATATTGAGGGTTAAGATCTAACATGCAATATTTTAGCTGACATACTGAGATTTTCCTAGAGTTTAACACTTACGTTGAGCAAGAGGTTGGTTCCCACATAAGGTAGGTACATGATTGATACATGGTTGCTTGGTTCAGAGTCGAATTTGACTTACTTTCCATGCATTTTGAGAGAGATGTATACACATAACAAGGGTTGCTAAAATTTAGGAGACATGGTTTGAGTGAGTCTCTTAGAAGTTTGGGGTAGTTATGAGCATAAAATATGAGTTCTTGCAGGATTCTAGGCCCGATGACACTTTTCCAGGTGACATCTAATAAATTTATCTTTTTAGCAGGTTTTTCTCCAGGCCCCAGATTTAGATTCTGAGAGCGTAGTATTGATCCTTGAGACATACAGAGTCTTTTGGGTCTTTTCGGGATGATGTGGCCTAGTTTACTATTTTTAGCAGGTTGAGCATTAGGGTCCGCATGTCAGTTCTGATCACATATTCAGATCCCTTGCGAAAAGACAAGATCAATGAGTATAAAGTCAAGGGTCTTCGGATGACTTTCTATTTTTAGGCAGTGACATGTGGGGGAGGCCTCCCAATCATCCTGGATAATGTGGAAAATTTCCTAAAATTTAGGAGGGGGATCTCTTTTTAGAAGTTTCTATATTTAGCAGGTCCATTCTTCACCCATTCAATGCCAAGTGGCACCCTCAGAGGTTGACATGTGGCAGCTCTACGAAATGATGTGGCATCCACCTAAGTGAGGGTATATATTCCAAAATATTCGAGCATGTGATGAACAATTAATAATTGGGAGGGGGTCGCATGAGTTTGGTCGTATAAATATCCTCACACTTGAGTCAACTAAACATCAAGTCATGTGTTGGAAATTATTTTTGGCTTTTACCTACCTCTCACACTCCATTTGACTTGGGCGCTTTTCTCACTCACACATCCACTTCTCTCTCTCCCTAAATGTGCCCTCTCTTCTCTCATGCATGTGGACACATTCCTCAATTAACTCTCAACATGTCATAGTTAATTGGACTTGTAGTTATTTTTATTCCTCTCATGCACCCATGTGCCTTACCTAACCCTTCTTCTCACACTCAACTCACAATTCATTCACTTCCACCTCATCCACATGTGTGCATTAACTCCATGCATCTTCATTCACACTTAGACTTTAACTCACACTTTGCTTTTCCCTCTCCAAATGCTTCCATCATGTGCCTAGATTGTATTCTTGACCACACATGTGTCCTCTCTTCCTCCCTTGGGATATGTGCCCTCACTGGCTATATATTGGATGCTTGTCATTGGTTATTGGTCGGATCATTGCAGTAGCATCATAGTGTCTCTCTCATTCTCTTAACTCTTGTTCTCTAGTCTAGTGGCTCCTCTTTGAGCAAAGTGGTCTTTGTACTAGTTGTAGGATTTCCAAGTGTGGTGAAAACAATCCTCTTGTAAGCTTCATCAATAAAGAAGTGTGTGTTTGTCTTCAAACCTCTTTCTTGTCAGTATTTTGGTAAATTTGTGATCTGATATGTCATTTTCTGAACTGATCATTATGGTTAATTCTGATCTTTTTGAATAGTTTTCCTCTTCTTTCCATTCTATCATTGTGTTAACCCTGCAGGTTCCCTCGAAGTGTAGAAGATTGCTTTTCCTTATCGTTTTGAACTGCTTTTACACGTTTTCCAAGATGAACAACTTGTTGTTTTGTAGGCTTTATACGCAGAAATTAGACTTAAAGACAACAACGAGGCACTGCATTATGCCTAGGGAATCCCCCCCATAGGCTAACAAGCACTAGCCCAAATGAAGAGGGGCTTGGTCAGTGATAATTGGGGCCTTAATCCTTTAATTAGATAAGTTTTTACTGTTGCCCTAACACATATATCAGATCAGAATTGGAGGGTAAAAATTTGTGTTAACAGGTAGTGACATGAGATGTACCAAAAGTATGGTACACATAGAGGAATGAGAGGAGAGATTATTTCCTCTATCAATGACACCCACATTCATTTCACTACGTAGATACTTTCCTTCAAGATGATGCGCAAGTGTCGGAAAGATGAGTGACCACTCAGGGTAATCCTGGCAGCTAAGTGATGTGTCCAAGGCATCAATATGTGCTGGTCACAATACATGATGAACGTGTTTATCCAAGACTGCATGGATGCGTAGGACCGTGGAAATGAGTTTTAATATAGTTGGGTGTGACTCCTACTAACATTCATAATGTGGAAGCCACCACTTGGCCGACAATATGACACCCAAGTTACTCAATCTTTCCCCATGCTCAAACTCATTGAGCTACAATATAGTGCGGACAAGAACGTTCAACATGAGAACAATTATCGAGGTTGTTAGTGAGTTGTCATTTTTTTATGATTTCCATGCTTCTGTAGAGATATAAGGAATGCGAACATATAAGAGTGAACTTTTCGTTCATTTGGCGTTCATTGCAATTGTAGCACTGTAAGTGGAAGATGAGAGATAAATTAGATCAAGATCTGAGTCTTTGGTCTATGGTTCAAGTTTAATGAGTATTTGTGTAAGCTATGTCCTTCCATATATCTAAGTGTTTCAATATGATTAATGAATGAAGGCATGAGGCTCGAGTTTATAATTCCTACAATGTACTCTATTTTGAATGTATGATGTTATAGATGTTAGACTATTCATTACTTATATGAATGTTGATATGAATGAATAGTATCTAAAATGCAACTCTTAGCTACGTGTTTCCTATCTATTTTATTCATTCATGCAATGCACAAACATTCAATCTCTGTGATTCTCATGTGTGTCCCGGGTGATCCTTATCCAATCCTTGACTATTGAATATGCCAATGTGAATGGAGTATTTGTTGGTAAATACTTTCAAACCCTAGGTCTGAAACCTTGAGTCAATAGTCATGACCCAATTCATCCATTCATTTTTCCATTATTTGCATGGTCTTTAGTCCTCATTCTACATAATTATCCAATATATCCTTTTGTATAACTCATCACTAGGTTATGTTATGTCAGAACGGTTAGCATTGTTTCTCCTGTGAGTTGTCATTTATGCTCCATCCAAGGGAAGTCTTAAGTCTCATACTTAGTGGCCAAGTTTATGTTCATGTCAAAGTCATATTCTATTACAATTGATTACCTATTTTGACCCTTATGATTCATAGGGACCTCCTATCCTTCTCTCTCACCCACTTAATCCCATCAATGTAAAGTTATTTTTATTTTGGGAGTGCATAGAGAAGTTTCATGTACCTTGTTCCCAATGCTCATCATTAATGGTTTATCTTGGGATAGATAGAGGGATTCATCATTTCTCTCTCATCAGGTAGGATCCCTTATGTTTGGAATCATCTCATTATCACATCAGGAGAGTAGTGCAATTCAATGGCTACAATGTTCTAGTTTCAGTCAATGACCCTCGAACATGTCTGGCTACTCAAGGCCTCAAGAAGGAGACACCCTCTAGGTGACTCCATACATATTCTTGGACCCCCCCCAATGAGATACCCTCTACTGTTATTTTCTCCCACCTGGGTGCTAGTGTTTCCATATAGGGATCTTCAATTAATAATACCATTTCTCAGTAATTGAAGCTATTTTCACATGGGTGGATCATGGTGTTTATATTTGGCCCCAAGTGCCCATTAATTATATTGTAAAGTACGTTGACAATTTCACAAGCATGGGAATTCCCACCTCATTTGTATAAGAGATCATGTTCATTATATTTTTAACTATTTTGTAGGTGGTCATTATCGCTTCCCCATGAGTAGTCTTTCCTTCTTGGTTAGATCTCTCTCACTCTCTAATTGGTTTGAACACACAATCATATGTGAAATAAACAATGATTTAATTCAGATATACAATTTTCTCCTAGCTTCATACATCAAGTGGCAACTATTATCACTTGAATTTCACTCACAAGTGACACTTAGGCAATTGTCTATAGAAGTATCACCATATGGAAATAATGAAACATAATCATGCTATGGCATGGCTACTTTACACCTTAGCAAGTAATTTCAAAAATAAAGTTGGTTAATTATTTGATCATACAACCATCCTTTCATTTAAGCACACAAGTCTCATGATAAATACTTTGATACATGTGTGAATCTCACAAGAAATCCCCCAATACCCACTTGACTCTACTCAAGTGGAATTCAACTAATCCAATAATGCATTAATGTTCTATAGGAATAACTGAAGCTTTTATAGGGTGGTGTACTAGGCATATTCAAGCTCATATCTCATAAATGTTGTGTCCATTGGCCTCCCAAGGATCTCTATCAAGTATTGGGGATATAACTTGGATGAGGAGTATTAACATTGGAACTAGTTCATCATTGGAGCTCCAAGATTTCCTATAAATGAGATCCATGGGGTATCATTTTGAAAAGAGAATAATTGCAAGGCTATGCTAGAGGAATGATCTTGGAGATCAATCATCTCACTCTCTTATCTCTTCCATTCATAACTTTCATGTTTGCTTGTGTTCTTTCCTCAATGAACCAAGATTAGAAAGAGATTTCCAGAAGGAAATATTGGTCTATGATTATCGTTAGACTAAAACCCATAGGCTTTAATCTCTACCACAATTGCCATATTTAGGATTCAAGAGGGGGGGTTAACCCATGTCACAAAACTTGCAAGAAGTGTTGAACCTAATGTCCAACAATCTCCTCCCCAGTGCATGTCGAGTGAGTTTCAAACTCGAAACTTATCGCTCTCATACCATTTGTTGGACTACAATTATCGTTAGACCAAAACCCACATGCATTAATCTCTGCCACAATCACCAGAGTTAGGATCCATGAGAGGGGGTTAACCCATGTTGCGAAACTCGTAGGAAGCGTTGAACCCAATGTCCAATAGGAAAATGATCCATTCCAAGGATAATGTTGGAGCACACTTGCATCTAGTCATTCTTATCGAGTGATATTACACATTTTATGCTTTTCCATTGGACTATTATATAAGTATTGTGGCTTCTCTCAATTTTTTTGTGTTTTAAATGGCATTCTTGTGGTTAAATTACTAATCTAATTGCATGCATGTTTTCTTGTTGTTTGTTTGATGTTACAATACTTTTATGTTTGTGCCACAACTAACCATTGTCTATTATTTCATTCACAGCCTAGCTAAATAAAAAAGTTTTGCTAACCAATGAAACAAAATCCTCAATACATATACTTTTTTATGATATTTGTTTTTTTACCATATTTAATTTTTAATTTAGGGTTAGGGTTAACTTATTGAATCATTTCTCATCTAGGATTTTTAACATGGTCTTGTAATAGCCTTACCATTTGTTAAGTGGAAACCAATGTACATGCGATGTGGCACACTAACCTCATGAATTGATCCCTTATATGTTGTTTTGATATCCTCCAATGAACTTTTTGATAACATTGATTTAGTATGTTTCAAAACATGCTCTACGTAGCCTCTCATATTCATTTAACATTTCAATACTCCATTAAAAATAGAGTCACCAACAAATATTAAACATTAATGACAATCCAACATACCACTTACAAGTCTGAGATAGCAAAGGTTCTAGTGATGAATAAAATCCATTTGTAAATTAACACAATCTAATTAATGCAATACCACTAGTGCAATGCACATATTAAGAGAGTTTTTTCTGGCTCTTAGTGATCTATAATTGAATGTTATTTAGTATTTTGAATTTTAAATTAATTAGAAAATATTGTAGACTTGTGAAATTCATGCTTCTAAATGCCTCTTTGTTTTAGTTTAAATGAATACTATTAGAATTGTTCTATATTTGAGAAAGGGTAATTTTCAAGCTATGCATTATATTATTTTGTAAATGTATATAAGAATTCCGTGTGAAACAAATTTTTTTGAAGTTCCATTAGTTTTATTTTGTAAATACATTTAAAGATTTGAAATTCAATGCCTTCTATAATGCACATTTCATATTTCTCCACTTCTTCATGTTTATAAATGGTTTTGAATTGAATCACGACAAGTATTATTTATACAATATCAACCTTTGGTGTAACAAAACCGAATTTCTAGTTGAAATAATTGGAATTCATGATTGATTAGTTTAAAACATATTTTTATATTTTGTAATGCATGATCCTTGAGCTAAGTACTTGCGACATAGTTGCTATAAGTCATTACTTCCTTGTAGTTGTCTCCATCAATATAAACATCA
>WSFP011596356.1:0-10029 GCA_009831015.1 Picea engelmannii | reverse complement strand
TGTGTGTGAAGTATGTGATTTGGAATGGGATGTGGTAGAGGAAAAATTAAAAGAGTAGTTATACACAATATAAGTAAATTTGAACAATGCAAAGCAAGTAGTTTGAAGACATACTTGCTATTTTGGATAGATCTACAAATGAAGTTGTTTAATGGAACTAAGGGTCTATTTTTCACATGAGATGATGTGAAATAACACTTGAGCATTGAAGCCAATAAGATTCACAATGTATTGATTCCATAAGATAGGAGTATAGAATAACAATCTTCTAAGGTTGGTTTGAAGTCTAGAATTTTTAGAATGGTGTTACAAAGAATCTTTTATTGAAGTGTCAATATATTTGTTGAAGTATATATGTAACTACTTGAACAATAGTAATTTTTTTTTCTAGGATACAAATTCTGGGGATCCAATACAAGGAAAAGACCCTCTAGCGGAGTTTTTTGTGGAAGCCCTTATAAAAATAGCCCAAAAATCCGTTTATAGCGGAGGACACTAGCAGAGGCGAGCGGGTGGAGGTTTTAACAGATGTTTTTTTATAGAGATTTTATAAATACATAACACACCGATGCGTTTTCTACTACGGACGCACTGATGCTCTAAAAAATGGCGTACTATGGTAGGGTTATTTCAAAAAAAAAAATACGGCGGTGCGCTACTTAAATACTGATGCACCGGTGCACACTGTTGCTCTAAAAAATGGTGCACCGTGCTAGGGTTATTGATGCAGGAGCATCGCTCACTCATCAAGCGAGCCAACACATTTAGAGGAAACAACTGGACAATGCCAGCACACATTTTGAAATACTTTGGAAGTTGTTGTGCCGCTCTTTAATCAAGTCATTTATAAAGAAGCGCACTTGTATTGTAAAGGGGACCTGGAGCCTTTAAGCTCTCGTCCTTAGTAGATAGGAAGGCATTTAATAGATTTAATACAGGTAGATAGGATTTTTATTTCCAGATTAGACAATTTCTGTTTTTGAGAGGGAAAACGAATATAGACACCCTCACTTGTACATTATAACATAATTCAGAAGCCAACATTCAGAAGAGAGAGCAAGCAGAGAATTGTATGCAGAACCCCATGTACAGATTTGAATTAATAGAAGAGAGTCTTTGATTCAATTTCATGGTTGGTGTTGTTTCTATGTGTATGTTATTTATGTGCTCATGAATGTTTGCTTTCTGGTCATGCAATTGCTTTGAATATGCTGTGCATGTGATTTCAGGTTTTAACTGAAGTCTGAGAAAGAAGAGAATAAGTTTCAATTGTTTCTCTAATTGAGCCGGGAGATTCTTGCATAGAGTGCAGTTGAATTCATCCGCAAAGAGTGCGTCGATGAGGCTCGATAGTTAAACAATTATTCTCCTTCACCCATAAGGCATAGATTTGTTGTGGAAGCCGTGTGAAGAGCGCACAGGCGAAATCCAGAAGTCTCAGTCGTTAACCTGAGAAGAAGAAGTTAAGGACGGTTGCTGCAGAAAGTGCGCAGAGTCCGAAAGTTTCGACCTCAGGGAAGTTGTTGAATGCTGCATGCAGGGAGTAGGCGCAAGGACCCTCTCAGAGAGTCGGAGGTGGCAATATCAGGAGGGATATGCCTACAAGTCCACGGAAGGACAAGTTTAGGCGTTGCCATGGAAAGCCTAAGAGAACCACTTCAGGTTGGCAAGTAAGCGAATAAGTCTTCATGGAGGAAGCATTTGATCCGTCGCGTAGGAAATATCAAAGGAAGGATGGACGGTTAGAATCTCCTGGAGTGATTCCATGAAAACCGAGGACCGTTAGATCTTGCAGAGCTACAAGGAGTTTAAAGCGCGAACATTCATAGGTTCAAAGCCCAGGAGGAAGCTGAGCCGTCGATCTGGGTCACAGGGACCGTTAGACCTACTCGTGACATCGCGTATCGGTACATCGTGAGTTGAAGCACCAAGTCGCTAGAGCGGGAGTGGTGATATCACGAGGAGCGATACCCCGATAGACTCAGAACCATCGATCGTGGGAGACGCGTGTCCAGAGATCTCGAGGAGTCGGGGATCGGAGAATCGGGGTTCTCAATGACAGAGAACACTGGCATGTTGGATTCACGATTCGTGATATCCCGATGGTGACGTGGCGGTGTGGGACCACAGGTACTGGTGGAGTATAGGTGTCATCAGATCAGAATTTTTGGGAGGACAAGTCCCGAATCCTTCGACATTAGGATTTGCGATTTTGTGAATCCCGAATTCCCGATAGAAGGGCGGAAGGTGGAGACGTTAGGCCCACACGTGTATCGGGAAATCGACACATCGGGGTTCGGAGGTTGGAATCTCAACTTACCAACATCATGAGTAGCGATTCTCCGATAGGGAGAACTCCAACAGAAAGGGGGAGGAAGTCAACGATTGACCCGTATCGGGATTCGGGGAATCATGAGACATAAGGCGCGTGACTGCAGAATTCACGATATTGCGAATTTCGATCTCCCGACTGTTGAGGGAGACCCTTGAACAAGTTGCTGTGGGTATTAGGAAGTCCCGATAAGGGGTTTTGAAGAACATTTTGGTTCTTCGGGCCGTCGAAGAGAAGATCTTGTGGGAGCAATTGTATTCCGTGGAGTGCGGTTGCGCTAGAGTGGTATCAGAGCTGGATAAATTTCTTTGTTTTCTGTAGCAGAGAAAGACAAGATTTATCATGCCACCCAGAAGAGAAAGGCAATCACCTGGTCTAGAAAACAAGGATGCACGAAGAAGAGGCAGGCTGGCAGGAAATCCAGAAATGGAGCGACAAATGAGAGATCTCCGAGCAAGGCTTGAAGAGATGGAGACAGCGTAGAGACGCGGAGTTGGTGCAGGGGATCTTAGTGATTCCAAAGTTGAAGAGGAAGCTGGACATGAAGAAGAGGCCACAACAGAGGATGCATCAACTGAGTGATTGATCAAATCTATCACCAGGATGAGTTCGAGGACAAAAATGGACATTCCAGCTTATGAAGGAAGCCTGGATGCAGAAGAGTTGCTGGATTGGATCAGGGCTCTTGACACCTACTTCGACTATGAAGATATCAAATAAGATAAAAAGGTTAGACATGTTGTTACCAAGTTGAAAGGACATGCAGCATTATGGTGGGACGAGCTACAGGAAGATAGACGTTCCAAAGGTAAACAAAAGATTAAAAGCTGGGATCGAATGATTGCTAAGATGAAGGTGAAGTTCATCCCCAGGGATTACCAAATCACTCTGTTCAGGCGAATGCAGAACCTGAGACAGAAGTTGATGATGGTGAAGGAGTACACCGAAGAGTTTTACAAGCTCAATATTCGAGCAGGTCATTGGGAGAGCGATGATGAGAAAGTCGCCAGATACCTGAATGGTCTGAGATATGACATTCAGGATGAGTTAAGCATGACGACCATCAGAACGGTTGAGGATGCTTACCAGATGGCTCTGAAAGCTGAGGAGAAGATGAGCCGTAAGAAAGGTCAGCAAGGGCGAGGCAGAAGTCAGCCTAGAGGCAAGGCAGTTTCCCAGAAGAAATATCAGAAGCCCAAGGAGGAATGGAAGAAACCTCAGGGTAACATTGAAAGAGGTGGAACCTCACAGTGAGGACAACAATATGCTGAGCCAAGGAGACAACATACAGAGTAGGGTGGCGGGTATGCTGACGCAAATAATTTTCCTCATACCAGAGGTAGAGGAAGAGGCAGAGGAGGAATCATCACATGTTTTACATGTGGGAAGGATGGACATAAAGCCGTTGATTTCCCAGACAGAAAAATGGACAGAGGAGAAGCTCATATCGCTGAAGCGCAGAGGCGTGATGTCGAGAATGAAGACACCGGAAGTGGGAGGTCACTGATGGTGCATAAAGTTCTCTTAACACTTGAGAAAGAGGTGGAGGACATAACTCAAAGGACCAGACTGTTCAGAACCACATGCAAGACCAAGGGCTGGAAATGCAAGGTTATTGTGGACAGTGGGAGCACTGACAATCTCGTTTCAACTGAGATGGTGGAGAAGTTGGAGCTAGAGACGACTGATCACCCGAGTCCATATAAAGTTTCATGGCTGCAGAAGGGACATCAGGTGAGTGTCACTAAACAATGTTTAGTTGATTTCAAAATGGGTGAATATAAGGATAAGGTCCTATGTGATGTCATTCCCATGGATGTCTGTCGTGTATTGCTGGGTAGACCATGGCAATATGACTGAAATGTGATTCATGATGGGAGGATGAACACATATACTTTAGAGAAGGATGGAAGGACACATAGATTGCTTCCGATAAAGGATAAAGAAGTGAAACCGGAAGTAACCAACACCATACTTCTCATGAGTGGGAAGGAGCTTCTCATGGAAATGGAGAAGAAGGAAGATCCACAATTATTTGTGGTCAGGAAATCGAGAATTGTCCTGACTAGCACAAGAGTGGATGACTTGCCAGAAGAGATTCAGGAACTGTTGGGAGAGTTTTCTGACATCATCGTGGAAGAACTACCTCGTTCGTTGCCACTGATGCGGAGTGTGAGTCATCACATCGACCTCATACCCGGAGCGAGTTTACCAAACAAGGCAGCGTACAGGTTGACGCCACAGGAAAATGAGGAAGTCAAAAGGCAGATCCAGGAGCTATTGGACAAAGGGTTGGTCAGAGAGAGCTTGAGTCCATGTGCTGTTCCAACAGTGCTTAGTTCGAAGAAGGATGGAGGTTGGAGAATGTGCACTGATTCTAGAGCGATTAACAAAATTACCATCAGGTACAGATTTCCACTGCCGAGAATGGATGATTTGATGGATTGCTTGAGCGGGGTAAAATATTTTTCGAAGATTGATCTGAAGAGCGGATATCACTAGATTCGCATGAGGGAAGGTGATGAATGGAAGACAACATTCAAGACAAACAAGGGTTTGTACGAATGGCTGGTCATGCCATTTGGCTTGACAAACATGCCGAGCACATTCATGAGACTGATGAATGAAGTCCCGAAGGAATTCATCGGGAAATTTGTAGTCGTATATCTGGATGATATATTGATCTACAGTAAGACGCAGGCTGAACATTTGAAACATTTGGCCAGTGTGATGAGAAAGCTACAGTAGGAGAAGCTGTTGATTAACATGAAGAAGTCCTCGTTCATGAAGACAGAGCTCATCTATTTGGGTTTTGTCATATTGGCAAATGAGTTGAAAATGGATCCGAGTAAAGTGGAAGTGATAAGAAATTGGCCATCACCGAGAAATGTTTTCGAGGTGAGAAGTTTCCACGGATTAGCTAGTTTCTATAGAAAATTCATTAGGAACTTCAGTGGAATTAGCACCACAATGATGGACACAGTCAAGAAGAGACACAAGTCTTTTCATTGGACAGCAGAGGCTGAGAAAAACTTCAATCTGTTGAAGTGGAAGATCACAGAGCAACCAGTGTTAGTGTTGCCAAACTTTCAGGGGACATTTCAGGTGAAATGCGATGCAAGCGGATATGCCATAGGAGCGGTATTAAGTCAGGAGGATAGGCCAGTTGCATATTTCAGTGAGAAACTAGATGAAACAAATCTGAAATACTCCACGTATGATAAAGAGTTTTGTGCCATCATACAAGCATTAAAGAAGTGGAGGCATTACTTGATCCCAAAGGAATTTGTATTGTACATCGATAATCATTCATTGTATTTTGTGAGTCAACATGAGAAGTTGAATCAGAAAAATGCAAAATGGGTAGAGTATATGCAAAATTTCACATTTGTGATCAAACACATTTTAGGAACTGCTAACAAAGTCGCTGATGCTTTGAGTAGGAAATGTTTGTTGCTGCAGGAGTTCAGAATCAAAACATTGGGTTTTGAGAATCTGAAGGACATGTACACCGGAGATGTAGACTTCGGAGAAGCATATGAAGCAGCTGAGAATCCGGTTCTCAGAGATTGGAGCCCATGGATAGACTACATGATCCAGGAGGGATTGCTATTCAGAGGCAATCAACTGTGCATTCCAAATTGCTCCATGAGGGAGAACTTGCTAAAGGAAAAACACAGTTGTGGATTAGCAGGACATTTTGGTCACGATAAAACATTCGTAAAGCTGAGCGAATCATATTTTTGGCCAGGCATGCGAGCAGATGTTAAAAGGTTTGTTGACATGTGTCAAATTTGTCAACATTCGAAGGGCTGAAAGTAGAACGCCGGGTTTTATCAGCCATTACCCATACTGGAGAGACCATGGGAGGTGATCAACATGGATTTTGTATTAGGATTACCGAGGACGCAAAGAGGGGTGAATTCCATCTTTGTGGTGGTGGACAGGTTTTCGAAGATGGCACATTTTATTCCGTGTCAGAAGACTAGCGATGCGACTCACGTCGCAAACTTGTTTTTCAAAGAGGTTGTTAGACTTCATGGATTACCAAGAAGCATAGTCTCGGACAGGGACACCAAATTCATAGGTCATTTTTGGAGGACACTATGGAAGAAACTAGGGACTGATTTGGCTTTTAGTTCAGCTTACCATCCACAGACAGATGGACAGATAGAAGTGGTCAACAGGAGCTTGGGAGACTTGCTGAGAAGCTTGGTGACAAAGCACCATAGCAGCTGGGACAACATATTTCCACAGGTAGAGTTTGCATACAACGATTCTGTGAATCGGAGTACAGGTAAAATTCCATTTCAGATTGTGTATGGGACACAACCAAGAGGAGTTTCTGAACTCAGGGAGTCAGAACAGGCTGCGACTAACAGTGCTAGTGCAGAGGAGTTCGCTGAGACGATGAGAGAACTTCACGGTAAGGTGAAGCAATGACTGATAAATTCAAATCGAGAGTACAAGCGCAGAGCAGATCAACATCGGAGACAACTTCAGTTCGAAGTTGGGGATCTGATTCTAGCCCATTTAAGGAAGGAAAGGTTCCCAAGGGGAACATATAACAAATGAAAAATGAAGAAAATTGGGCCTTGCAGAGTCCTGAAGAAATTCGGAGAGAATGCATACGAGATTGAATTGCCGGATGGCATCGGGATATCTCCGATATTTAATGTTTTGGATCTATACCCATACAGGGCTGGAGAAGCACAAGATGGAACTGAAGAACCAGTGATCCAGTGGCAGAAACAATTACCAGTTGCAGAGAAGCCACAGATGGAGTGCATACTGGACAAACAAGTGGGAAAGAAGACCAGGCGAAAGCAGTATTTCAAGTACTTGGTCAAGTGGAAGAATCACCTAGTGGAAGACGCCAGCTGGGAAAATGAAGTAGTGATCCAGAAGCATGGACAGATAGTGCAGGAGCTCATGGACAGGAGCCCATGAAAATTTTCAAGCCGAGGAGTATGATGCAGGAGCATCGCTCACTCATCAAGCGAGCCAACACATTTAGAGGAAACAACTGGACAACGCCAGCACACATTTTGAAATACTTTGGAAGTTGTTGCACCGCTCTTTAATGAAGTCATTTATAAAGAAGCACACTTATTTTGTAAAGGGGACCTGGAGCCTTTAAGCTCTCGTCCTTAGTAGATAGGAAGGCATTTAATAGATTTAATGCAGGTAGATAGGATTTTTATTTCCAAATTAGACAGTTTCTGTTTTCAAGAGGGAAAACGGATATAGACACCCTCACTTGTACATTATAACATAATTCAGAAGCCAACATTCAGAAGAGAGAGCAAGCAGAGAATTGTATGCAGAACCCCATGTACAGATTTGAATTAATAGAAGAGAGTCTTTGATTCAATTTCATGGCTAGTGTTGTTTCTCTGTGTATGTTATTTATGTGCTCATGAATGTTTGCTTTCTAGTCATGAAATTGCTTTGAATATGCTGTGCATGTGATTTCAGGTTTTAACTGAAGTCTGAGAGAGAAGAGAATAAGTTTCAATTGTTTCTCTAATTGAGCCAGGAGATTCCTGCATAGAGTGCAGTCGAATTCATCCGCAAAGAGTGCGTCGATGAGGCTCGACAGTTAAACACTTATTCTCAGTCACCCAGAAGGCATAGAGTTGTTGTGGAAGCCGTGTGAAGAGCGCACAGGCGAAATCCAGAAGTCTCAGTCGTTAACCTGAGAAGAAGAAGTTAAGGACGGTTGCTGCAGAAAGTGCGCAGAGTCTGAAAGTTTCGACCTCAGGGAAGTTGTTGAATGCTGCACGCAGGGAGCAGGTGCAAGGAACCTCTCAGAGAGTCGGAGGTGGCAAGCTTAGGAGGGATAGGCCTACAAGTCCACGGAAGGACAAGTTCAGGCATTGCTGTGGAAAGCCTAAGAGAACCACTTTAGGTTGGCAAGTAAGCGAATAAGTCTTCACGGAGGAAGCGTTTGATCCGTCTCGCAGGAAATATGAAAGGAAGGACGGACGGTTGGAATCTCTTGGAGCGATTCCACAAAAACTGAGGACCGTTAGATCTTGCAGAGCTGCAAGGAGTTTAAAGCACGAACATTCATAGGTTCAAAGCCCAGGAGGAAGTTGAGCTATTGATCTGGGTCACAGGGACCGTTAGACCTACCCGTGACATCGCGTATCGGTACATCGCGAGTTGAAGCACCAAGTCGCTAGAGTGGGAGTGGTGATATTGCGAGGAGAGATACCCCAATAGACTCAGAACCGTCGATCGTGGGAGATGCGTGTCCGGAGATCCCGAGGAGTCGGGGATCGGAGAATCGAGGTTCTCAACGACAGAGAACACTGGCATGTTGGATTTGCGATTCGCGATATCCCGATGGTGACGTGGTGGTGTGGGACCACGGGTACTGGTGGAGTACAGGTGTCATCAGATCGAAATTCGGGGGAGGACAAGTCCCAAATCCTTCGACATTAGGATTTGTGATTTCGTGAATCCCGAATTCCCGATAGAAGGGCGGAAGGTGGAGACGTTAGGCCCACACGTGTATCAGGAAATCGGCACATCGGGGTTTGGAGGTTGGAATCTCAACTTACCAACATTGCGAGTAGAGATTCTCTGATAGGGATAACTCCGACAGAAAGGGGGAGGAAGTCAGCGATTGACCCGTATCGGGATTTAGGGAATCATGAGACATAAGGCGCATGACTGCAGAATTCGTGATATTGCGAATTCCGATCTCCCGACCGTTGAGGGAGACCCTTGAACAAGTTGTTGTGGGTATTAGGAAGTCTCGATAAGGGGTTTTGAAGAACATTTTGGTTCTTCGGGCCGTCGAAGAGAAGATCCTGTGGGAGCGATTGTACTCCGAGGAGTGCGGTTGCACCAGTTATTAAAAAAAAAAAAAATGTCTGTGCACTACTTAAATACTAACACACTGGTGCACACCACTTCTCTAAAAATATGACGCACCATGGTAGGGTTATTTAAAAAAAAATATACTTAAATACTGATGCACAGGTGCATCTAATAATCCAGTGCACCATAACAGGGTTAAATAAAAAATATACGTCAGTGCGCTACTTAAATACTCCAGTTCGCTACTTAAATATTGATGTACAGGCGCATCTAATTATCGAGTGCACCGTAACAGGGTTAAATAAAAAACAATTACCAGCCGTAAAATTCATTTTTACCTTTTTCAGTGTTGTAGAGCTCTCAAGCACCAATGCAACTTTTTCCTATCTGAGGTGCCTTACTGTCGGTGCTTCCTTGCTTTCCTTCCTTCCATCCGTTCCTCAGTGTGTGGCATTCAAATTTTTCCAAACGATGGACAAATTTGGTTTTTTGGACTACATGGAAACCATGCCTCCCCGACGAAGAAATGTGTAGGTAATGTCTTTTTTTATTTATAACTTAAACTTTTAGCGATCAAAATTCAAAATTCAGTTAAATTTCCACTGTCAATTTTTTTTTTCCTGTGCGATGCGTTCAATTCGTTTGGCTTGTATCACAGATGGTGCACCCTAAAAATTTACAGGATGCACCGAAACACCAAGATTAATTTTTTTCGGTGGTGCGTTTGAAAACTCTAACACACTAGTGCATTGGGTAAACTTTAATGCACTGGTGCATAATTATACCAATGCATCGCCTAAAATAATATAGTTGATTTTTTGCGGTGCATTGAAATAATGTTAGCACACCGGGGCATTACATTAAAT
>WSFP011596355.1:0-10029 GCA_009831015.1 Picea engelmannii | reverse complement strand
CCAAATTCTATAACATAAAATTATTTTACCTTAAAAATCGCCAAAATTTTATAAAAACTATATAAAATCCTTAGAAATTTGAATGTTTTTACAAAAATATCACCAAACATTTATAGTTGGCATATGAAGGATTAGTAAGATTCGCCAAGGTTTCTACATTTTAAAATAAATTTCCATCCTTAAAATCATCCTTGATCAGGGGTCGGAACCTCTGTAAGGTGCTCGGAGTCATGCGAGGCTTGGATTTGATGGCTCTCTTTAGATGGAGGTAGTATGTATGAAACAAAGAATTTGATTGCCACTGTTTGTTCATATCAGTAGAACACCACGGGGTAGCGAACTTCGTGACAAGCGGTTCAAACGGCTCTATGTCTGGGAAGGTCGCTCCTTCTGGCATCTCCCAGGCAACAAATGCAATGAGGACCAGGAGCCAGCTGAAATGAAATTCATAACCCTGATCCTGTGCTTCTCGGAAATCTAGTTCCAACTAGTTAAATAGGTATTTCTCCCAGTTCATCTGTAGGCCTTCCATGCACTTCCCTGGGAGATCAACGACAAAGCTAGTGACATGCGTAGGTCAGTTCTTCCTTACTACACTTCCAGCTATCAGTTGACATGCTAGGTGCACTACGCCACTTTGGATGGAAGATATCTTGTAGCCTCTTGTTCTCTTCTCAACGTTGCCATATGTATCCTTGATCTTCTATGTGAGTGAACGATCTGCGGTTTTTCCTAGATAAAACTCATGTGGGTCGGGTCCTTTCATACTCAAGCCTGTGATCCTGTGAGTCATCTTTGGGTCAACTATAATGCAACAGTCTAGCCATAAGTAGTTTCCATGGTAACACGACAGTAGCAGCTTGACACAGACGTTGACTTCCTCGTGTCTTCTGAAGTGTGGGATCTTCATGACATTTAGCAGGTTGGACTGTGCAAGGTTCATTGTCCACATCTGGGGGATTATCTTTGAATTCTTCCCCTTATTTCTGGTTAGGTACTTGTATGGGGTGAGCATACCATATATCTTGTGATCTTTGAGGTTGAAGTCGTTGAACTTTAGTGCTACGATCTTGTCCTGATCTACTCGAACTACGCATATCCCTTTTGGGAGGTACGTAGTAACTATGGTGTACTTGAAGTCTCTTGGTACACTATCACGATTCACTGCGCCAGCCAGAGGTGGGATGTAATTGGGCAATATGGTCAGAATCAGCTTCGCATTTGCTATGTCGTCTTTGTGCTTGGTTTGCTTTTCTGCTGATGGTCGAGATGGTTCGGCTCCACAAGCAGTCGACAGAGAGGCTTGCATTGTTCTCGTCGATGAAGCTTGTACACCTGCAGACATTGACATGACTCTTTTAGTCATGAGGTTGGTGAGAAATTCTTCGACAACTTTCACTGCAGCACTGAACTCGTCTGACATGCATGCTCAGGATTGACAATCTTGGGTTCGATGAGTAACTTAGACACTATAATGGGATAGAGGGAAATAACGCAATGATCACTGTGAAAAATAAACGAGTCTGCAGGCTCAGATTCATGGTTAGCAAAAGTGTTCTCGGTGCATGGCGTGATGGGATAAATAGATAACTTAGCAATCGATCTCTTGAAATG
The DNA here is from genome assembly GCA_009831015.1 of Picea engelmannii. Classification (NCBI taxonomy): domain Eukaryota; kingdom Viridiplantae; phylum Streptophyta; class Pinopsida; order Pinales; family Pinaceae; genus Picea; species Picea engelmannii. The sequence goes on along the minus strand of WSFP011596355.1, from coordinate 8,415 downwards.
GGCGAGAAGCCTTCATTAACTCTGTTTTGTTTGTTACAGTGTGGTCCAACGATCTGGTTGTGAACCATAAATGCCTTTCTACCCGTTCGGGGGGGTCAACCAAACGGTTATACTATTCCCAATGGCTATATGGCTTCGCCCTAGCGAAGTTCCATGTGATGTTGTACTTTTATCCCGACGAAGTTCCAATTTTGAAAATTTTCCTTCTGTGAAGTTCCCTCTGGGACCTTCTGTAACTTGTCAATATTACCTCTCTTCTTACTTATGTTTCTAGCCTTCTTCCCAGTGAGCATCGTCTCGGTATTCCTTTTTCCATTCTGATTCTTATCTTCTTTTTTCATAGTTACTTCGTGGTGTTGAGATTCTTTCTTAAGATTTGAGGGTGATACTTCTTCTTTATCTAGAATAGGTACTTCAATCTTCTGTGGGTCTTCTAGTGTTCTTGCAACTTCGACATCCGGGTCTCTAGTGTTAAATAGCTATGATATTTTCTCTTATTCTTCAATCAAGTGTGTGATCCTTCTATTCATGAAATCTTTTAACTCTTGCTTCTTCTTCTCTAAAACTTCTTCTTCTTCCTTCCTTCTGGCCTGATCTTTTTCAATCCAAGGTTTTCCTAGTAACATGGTAAATGGTGCGCTGTCCTCAGTAAATTTAATAATCTCAAAATCTTCCTCTGTGGAAGTTCCATTGGCACTCATAGATATCTGGGTTAGCCTTCCACATAGGTTTATCATCTTTCCTCTAAATATCCCTATTCCTCCCAATGAAGGAGTCATAACAGGTTTCCCTAAAAGTTCCCAAGTTCTTTCTGTCATGATATTCACCTCTGTTTCCTCATCTAGAACACAGTCAATGTTGAAGTCTCTTATTCTCGCTTCTATTCATTCTCTTTCTTTGAATATCTCTGATAAGTTGTCATGTCGTTGGTCATTCAAGGTTTCTTTTATCTATAGCAATACTTTCTCTGATTCTTTCTGGGGTTTTGCCATAATGGTAGTTCCTGGATCTTCCTTAGGGTTTTATTGTCCCATGTTCATTCCTTCAAGCTTAGCAATCATTCTAGGGCAATCCAATACTTCATGGTCCAGAGATTTGGAACAAAGACAACTAGGCCTTCTCCCTGGGCATTCCTTAGAAATATGTCTTGGTTTTCTACAAATGGAATAGATGGTTAATCCTCCCTTTCTTTTAAATGATCCCCAGCCTTTCTTGTACTACGCGCTAGGATCATAGTAGCTAACTTGCAAACATTTGTTTCTAGGATCCTGCATCCACTTATTAGTTCAAACATTCTTTTTATGCATAGGTATAACATAACTTTCACTATTCTTATCAGATATACTCATATCAAAGCTTCTTTCATCTATTAGCGCCCTAGTTTTCAAGATAGGACATAATCTATTAAACATACATAGATCCATACTATTGAAACAAAAATTTCCACTCATCTTACTTCTATAGAGCACAAAGCTTTCAAATCTAGAACTTCTCACTATTCTTACCTTTATTAGAGTACAAAGCTTGCAGATCTTACCTCTTTTCTTCAAATATGACCTCTTTTCTTGGCACAGAGCTTCATAGGTCAAGTAGAATGTTTCACACTAGGGAAACATATATATGGATAGATCTTTCATAGTTTCAGGTCGGACCTTTGCACAAAGATTCTTCTTCATCAATTCCTAGCAATCACAGTTTCAGGTCCTGGCAACGGAACCATTTGTTGGGCACTGGGGCAGACCCAAGGCAACGCTAAAACATCACACCAACAAAACCCTAACTATTGGCCCTTTCAGCAACACCTGTGAAGCAGATGAAGTCTCACCCAAGGTAGAGGCAGGGGTGGTTGCAGGACTCAGGTGTCTGCAACCTTAGCTAGGACACAGATCTGTGATTGGAATACTTAATAGAGTACTTAGAATAGACAATTCATCAATATTTAACCACTATCTACTCCGCAGATAAAATAGAACATAACATCATTCATTTAGATCTGATGTATCTAAGCACTTCTCATAGAGAGGTATATTAGATCTAACAGATTCAAGTACTAAGCATATTCACATGGGTCAAATCTAACATTCATATACATCATAGCATAAAGAATAAACAGATCTATCAATTTACATAAAAGAACTTAGCAAATAAATACATAAACGCATTAACATATATCACACAAATCATAGCAACACAGCATGTACATGATTCACCCCCACCCTTGGGCTACATCCACCAACTCTTCTCTTCTTTATTATCTTTGTCAAGTTTCTTACAGGCAAATAGAATCGAAATTCCTACTCTGCAGAATACAGGAGATCTTCGTGCACTTTGCCAAATCCTCCTTCTTCTAGATAGGGTACAACACCAAGCCTTCTATAATCACTTTCACATAGCTCTGCAAGTCTCATATAGTATGCACAAATCAAGTACTCAACACTCTTACAATCCCTTGATCACACAGATCGGATCTCTAACACTTAGCACTACTTACCATCACCACCAGTACTACTCTTATTACATCGCCTAGTCTTGTATATATACATTACAAAAGTGAGCCTAAGCATGGGTAAACCCATGGGCCGACATTCCCATACCCGTTACATAATCCCAAAACCCAAAAAACCCAAAAACGGGGTCGAGGTCCCACGATCTCTGCTTTGTCTTGTGCTCCGCCTTCGACAGGCTGTCAAAGTCCCAAAATGGGTCAAAATTGACCAAGGATCTCCCAAAACTTGGTCAAGGGCCAACATGGAGGCCAAGGAAATAGTGAAAAAAAACTAAGTCTATCATTTCAAATTTCTTCTTGATGTTGGTTTTCACATGGTTTAAAAGTTTTGAGTCAGTACCAATAAGGATAAGGTCATCAACATAAAGGAAAAGTATTATGAGATGGATTCCTACCTTTCTTGGTATAGACATTAGGATCAGAATGGCATCTAGATAATCCGGTGTCAATAAGAAAGTTGTCCATTTTGGCATACCAAGCTCGGGGATCTTGCTTAAGACCATAAAGAGATATCTTAAGGCGACAAACAAGGCTAGAGTCATTCTAGACATAGCCAGGAGGTTGTTCCATGTATATTTATTATTGCAAATCTTCATTCAAGAAGGCGGATTTAACATCCATCTGATGGAACTCCCATTTATGTGAGACAGCAAGGGAAAGAATAAGGCGGATGGAATTCATTTTGGCTACAGGGTAAAAGGTTTCATTCTAGTCAATTCCTTCAGCTTGGGAAAATCCTTTGGCAACTAACCGAGCTTTGTGTCTTTCAACACTTCCATATAATTCATATTTAGTTCTGTAGACCCATTGACATTTGACAAGTTTTCTTCCTTTTGGAAGAGGCACAAGATCCCAAGTATCATTGGCCATTAAAGAATGATACTCTTCATTCATTTTTGTATCCCAATCTGGATGACCTGAAGCTTCTACAAATGTCTCTGGATCATGAGTCTCTGAAACTTGAGACAAAAGAGAAGAGGCTTGTTGGAACTATGAACGTGTCTGGCATTGATATGGAGGATCACCGACAAGATCACCAGTTTCTTCTCGTGTTGAAAGAACCCATCTAGGAAGTTGTGGAGTTGGTGCTGGTTTGGGGTCAAAGGAATCATCTGGAATAAGGTGAGCAGGCAGAGGTGGGTTTTCATCCTCACTATCATCATCTGAAGAAGAAACCAAAATAGGAATATAAGAAGGCACAAATGCCAAATATGGCTTGCAAACCGAAGAAGGAACAATCTCTTAATCAGGCTCACAGGCCAAAAAAATTTCATCAAATTTAAAATCTCTTATAATAATAATTGCATTACAATGTGGTTGAAGAAGTCTATAACCTTTGATATCTTCGTAATAACAAACAAATATACACTTCTCACTTTTCGTCCGTAATGCTTTCCTTTTCTCATCATGAATGTGAGTCAATGTTATACTGCCAAATACACGAAAGTGACTTACATCTGGTTTAATTTTAGTCCAAGATTATTTCAGTGTTATATTTTTAAGAGCCTTTGTGGGAGTGTGATTTACTATGTAATTTTCACAATTGATTGCTTCCACCCAATACTTTAGACTTAATCCCTTAGATTTGATCATACAACTATCCATTTCTTTTAATCTGTGGTTCTTTCTCTCAGAAACACCATTTTTTGTGGTGTATATGGAACGGTGTGTTGCATTTGGATGCCCTACGTAGTGCAGTAACTTGTAAAATTATTGTTCACATATTCGCCTCCATTATTTGTTCTTAAATTTTGAATTTGATGTCCATATTGCTTTTCTACAAGAGCCTTTTAGGCCAAAAACTTGTCAAAAACTTTACTCTTAAGTTTTAAGAAGTAAACCCAAGTACGTATGGAAAAGTCATCAACGAAATTTAAGAAACACTTGCACCCAGAAAAAGAAGGAGAAGAAAGTGGACCACACAAATCACTGTGAACAAGATGCAAAGGGCTCGAGGCATGCCAAGAGGCACGTTTGTCAAAACTTTACGATGATGTTTGCCAAGAACACAACTAACATAAACACCATATATGCATGAAACAAAAGGAAGACCAGTCACCATATAGTGATTACATAGTTGTTGCAATGAGCGATAGTTAAGATGACCAAACCACTCATGCCAAAGTTTACTGAAGTCATCGCTATGAGCAACAAAAACTGATGAAAGAGATGATGACCCAAAGTTTTCAAACTTGTACAACCTGGTAATATCATCAGCAATTCCAGTTGTAAGAACATGCTTAGGATCTTTTAGATCCTTGATTACAAATTGGTGAGGTGAAAACTCTACGATTTTACCTTTACTTGAATGAGTGATTTGATATACTGATAGAAGGTTACAAGAAAGACTTGGAACACATAATACATCATTGAAATGACTATTTTCTATTGGAACTATGCCAGATCCTTCAACACTAAGAGATCTATCATCACCAACAAATATTTTCTTGGTGTTACATTCATTCAGAGCATAAAATATGTCTTTATCCTTATCCATATGATAATATGCCCCATAATCAATAAGCCACTCATCAGAAGAAGAAGTAGAAGTTGTATTGAAGGAGAAACCAAAAGCAGAAAGTCCATGTCCATGAGAAGAAGAAGAAGAATTGGAATCTATGATGATATTGTTCTTCTTCATCGTTCCTTTCTAAAGCTGCCATATTTTTGAAACATTTGGACTCATCATGACCACCTTTATCACAAAAGTTGCAACGTCTATCAGTCTTCTTACTTTTATATTTTTCTTCTTTGTCACCATTAGGAGCGGAAGTTGTCTGAGTGGGTTTGGGACCTTTATATTTCCTGTTGTTGTGGCGAGGATGTTGATTCTTTGGATTCTTGGATTTATCTTTCTGATGGAATACTAAGGCTTTGTTGGAGGTACCTACAGTGTTGATCACTCCAAGTGGTGCAAGCTTATCTTTCTCTCTAATCAAAGAATCACAAAAGTTCTCAAGACTGGGTTTTTTATAAGTTGTCCCTAGAGACTCTTGCATGGCATAAAAGGTAGATACAAACATAGAATATGCACTACCTATCTTAGAAATAATAAGATAGATGCAATGATCTTATTTTATCTTTATCTTACCTTTTTCACATAAAGTTCTAAGTGTTTTAAACTTATATCGATAGTCTTCAATGCAAGAAAAATCATTTGGACTTAAAGTCGATACTTGAATTTCTAATTTTTGTGCTCGAATAATATTGTGTTTACTAAACACATATTCAATCTTGTCCCAAGATTCTTTGGGTTGATCAATTGATTGAAGGTGGAACCTTAAATCAGGAGAGATGGGCATTCTGATTAATCCACATGCTTCGCCATTCCTATTATCCCATTTGAATTTCTTATCAACATCAGTGGGTGTTGTTTCCTTTCCCAAGATAATCCGGTACAATCCTTTACTTCTTAATAAATCCTCCATATGTGATTTCCATTGGAAGTAGTTGGTGTTGGTAAGAAAGAGATTACTTGTAGAATCCATATTAAATATGCAGATAATATAGATTTAAAAAATGAAACTAAGGATCTGGATGGAAAGATATCGAAAATTTAGGCATTTGAAAACGGACTTCGGATGTGAGAGTTATGCCCTTTTTTCAAAAAAGGCATAAACAATAACCAGAGGACCATGTGGTGGTGTAAGTTGTTTTATGAAGTCGCCCACTTTTATAAAGAGAAGTGGGGATCACTTTTACAATGGAGTTACTTTATAAAATAAAAGTTGCATGCAAAATAAATAACTCTAAAATAAAATATTAAACCCACTTATAGTGATTCACTTGTATACTTGAAGTGAAATACACTTTACAATTTTAGCATGAACTTTTTCAAAAAAATAAAAAATAAATAAAGTAACAAAAGAGAGACTTGAACTCAAGACCTCTTAATTAATAAGGAAACCTTTAACAAAAATGGTCTAGCAAAACATATTTTATTTTTTAGCAAGAGGATTTTTGTTGTTGTTGTTGTTGACGATGGCCTTGGAGAGTGTGCTTAAAAAAAAAAAAATCCACACAAGAAAAAAATTCCACTTCTCGATGACAACAAGGGTTAGATCTCAATTAGCTTACCCAGAAAATGCACCTTTTCCTATATGTTTCTAATTTGATGAGATCGCATAGGGCGCGGGGAAAATATCATACACATATCTAAAAGAGTAGCAACTTGGAAATAAATAATATAAAACCAAAATAATACTCTGCAAAAATTTAAAAAAATGTGTATTCAGGCTTTATACCTCCATATCTGACTGAAATGGTTGTATTTTGGGAAAACCGAAACCTTTACGAGTGAAAATAAATGTGTTATGAATTGAATGAGTGCTCTGGACACAATAGAACAATCCTCTTAGCCGAGAACTGTAAGGCAATGACAGAAAATGCAGATGAGGCAACTCGTCTTCACGATATCGATCTACAACAAGAGTGGGTCTTCAAACATGCATTGATACTATGTTCGACAACACGTGTATTCCAAGAGAGGATGAACACCTTTAGTAACCACTCACACAACCAAATAAAATATCAACACACCGATGTTTTGACATGGTAAAACCCCTACGGAAAACATCCACAGCCCCAGCTAACGCGACCACTTGGAGTAGTTTATTAATGCAAAAGAAAAAGATTACATAGATATTTTACAAGAGATTTTCTCACAATCGATCATAGCCAAATGAACCTCCATGCTCTTTAAATAGAGATCATGGACCAATCAGGTGGTAACCCATGGATCAATGGTCATTAAGATCGAGGAGAATATGAACCATCACATCACTCTATGTCGGGAACATATCGTGATCGTCAGATTTCCTAACTACAAATGCATACTAATGCATACTAAAGAAACACACTAAGAAACACACTTTTACCTAATGACACATTAGACCAAGTATATCTTAACTAACTCCTAAGTGTCTAAATATCCTAATAGGGCGGTGGGGGGGGGGGATTTCATCGAAGTGGCGTAACAGAGAAAAAACCTTGTAACAGAGTAAAAATCCTGTAACAGAGAAAAAAAATGGAGCGATTAAGGACCTCGATCCCATTTCTCATAGTGGAGTAATGACCGAGTACGCTTCCATACTCCATGTGAATTCAGCGAAGTGGAGAGCCCACATTGGTTATGTCCCTACAGCGTCAGAAATGGAGTATGTTGTAGGTAAGTCGGTTTCATTAAGAGCCTCTGAACCCTTCAATGTGTGTTAAAGAGTAATGTCAATTCACAGACACCAACTTATATTTTGATGTTACCATCCCTTAATACATAAAGATCCACCGTAACCTTTCTTTTCTGAGTTGTGTAAATAGGGTTATTAAGACCTAACAACAAATTTTTCAGAGTAAGTTTCTACCTAGCACCTTTACCTTACCTTTAACGTGAGGTTCCATGGTCACGACCTAGAGAGAAGAATCGTATACACTCTTGTCTATTGCAAAGTCTTGGCCAAGTCTATGTTTAAAGTAATATGTGTGGTATGTTTATATGTATTTAATAAATAGCATAGTGACGCCAACCTCCCCCCTCTCCATTCTCTCCTTTTAAGGCTGGCTCAACCTCCCGGTCTCGGATCGTTCAAATATTTGAGTTGCATAACTCCTAGAGCTCTCGAAGGAACCGATTTGACTTAACACAAGCCCTTTCTAATTCCTCGGCACCCACGATATGCTACCTGCGGACCCTTTCCTTAGCACTTTTCAATCCTCGCGTCGACTCCCTTAGCTCTCACCACTGATCTCGTCCATTGATATGACCACCGGTTGCGACCGTGGGTCAATTCCCTTTGCGATCTCGCACTTCGAGACTTTCACAAACTCCTTCCTCCCTTTCCCGATTTTCAAATCAGCGAAGTCTTTGGGACCAGATCTACAACCCTCATTCCTCTCGCAATCAATGACTGTGA
>WSFP011596350.1:0-10029 GCA_009831015.1 Picea engelmannii | reverse complement strand
TGAGGAGGTTAAGCTCCATAAAAATCTCACTTCAGATTTTTCAGTTTGAGATTTGAAAAACCCAAAGCCCAGAGAGTCAAAAATCCGAAATTAATAAAGACCATCGGATATCGAGAACATACGATGACTGTTATATCAGGGAGATCTACAGCAACAGATTACATCAGCAAACCTCGTTCAAAAGGACATGTGTCAAACCACGTCAGAAAAGTACATATGGGAGATCACGTCATCAAACCATGTCAGGAAGGATATGTGGCAGACCATGTTAGCAGACCACGTCAGCAAGGATGTGTGGTAGACCACATCAGCAGACCACAACAGCAAGGACATGAGTCATCTAATATGAAATATCACTTCGAGTGTATTCTCAATCGTTGATCATAGTACAGTGGAAGGATAGTGTAAGTTTGAAAATTTGAAATCCCTAAGTTCTGAAGGGCGAAGTTCTTAAAGTCATCCATATCAATGATTGATTAAGTCCTAGTTGTCAGATTGAACAATGAAAGCATGAGTGTAAGGATCAAATCTGACCATTGATTTGTTTCCGTGAAATAAACCATCTAATCTGGTTGAAAGGTCAAATTCCCAAAGTGAACAAGGACCGATTATCCGAGAGGGACACATGTCAATGGATTGTCAACTCCGGAAGTTTTGCGTATGGGAAAAGCGAGGTTTGAGATTTGAAACTCCCAGAGCCCAGATCACAAAGTAAATATTAGTTGTTTATTTAGGAAGGGTAGATCTGATCTAGATACTTGAGTGGACAAATTTGAACTATCAGTTCATGAGCACCATCAAGATCATGAGATCGAAGGTCCCGTCACATTGCGGGGCTAGAACATGCACGTGTCTTAATTTTTCATGAGCGGACAGCAATCAAAACCACGGTTTTGGAGAAAGGATGTGTGGAGGCTCGTAGTGAATTATGGGGCGAAAAGTGGGTTTCCCTCAAACCAACTTTGGTCATGCCCACAATCGCATGGTCACATGATAGCATCACCCATGATCACATTAGCGAAATATAGGCGAAGGAGATAACGCTTTCAGGCTCCACCTTGGAGTATAATCCAATGGTGTTGATCAAACCAAATCTAATCGAAGGGTTGTTGTTTCATCTCATGATTTATTGATCAGTTATGATTCAGTTACACTAACTGAATCATTTTTCATGAGAAGTTGAATCATTGTTCTTGAGCATTGGAATCATGGCTCTTGAGCGTTTTGAGATTCCTGACTTGAGGGTTGGAAATTGGGAGTGTAACGGATGACGAGAGTATGAATAAAAGAAAAATGTCATGACAGGGTGAGGTTGTTGTTTCTCTGTAAATGTAGATGAACTGTATGCAATGCAATGAATAGGATGAACTAAGGGAGAAAATGGAGAAATGAAGAATATGAGTTGGACAGAGAAGAAATGGTGAAAACAGCAGACTGTACAAGAACTTAAGTGCAAGGAGATGCGAGCAGCAGCAAGACATTGATGCAGGAAGAGTAGAGCAGTGTAGCAAAACAGTGATGAGATTGGTAAGCCATTGATAAATATTTTATCACTGTAATAAATTGCAGAAAGAAAAAATTTATATTTCAAGGTGGTAGGGAGGTGCTAGGGAGCACTGTTGTCCTCAGAGTTTCAAGTGGGTGCTTGAACACAGGGAGTTGTAGCTTCCATCTGGTTGCAGCGAGAAAAAACAGGGTGTTAGGGTGGTGCAAGGGAGAACTATTGTTCTCTATTATACAGGTTGGTGCCTATGTGACTGGAAGTTGATGCTTCCATCCAGTTGGTGCTCGAACACTCAAGGAGTTGGTGCTTCCTTCTAATGGGTGCTAGAGAAACCAAATATTTGGTGCTCTCAGCAGGTTGCAGCTTGTAAAACAGAGGTGGTAGCCTCAAAAGGAGTTGGAGCTCATAAGAATGAAAATGTACATAACATAAAAGACTGCCTATCATTCCAAGAAGAAGAGGTTTTCTCCCTTTATGGGTTTCCTCATGAATATATGTCTCTATGTATATCATGTGTGTGATTGATGTTTATTATTTATGTTGTTCATGACTTGCATAATCTTGATGATCACTTGAAGAAGTTTAATACCATTTTAATAGGCATAAATTGTTTAAGCACGGTAAAAACTGATTCACCCCCCCCCTCTCAGTTTTCTTAGTATTTACAACAATTGGTATCATAACGTGTTCCTTTTATTTAAAGGTAGAAAAGTACGATTAAACATGACAAGTCATGAAGGAACTTCAACCAATAAGGCCACCCTATTCAATGGAGCAAAATTTTCCTTCTGGAAAGTTAGGATGAGAACCTACATAATGGCTTTAGGTGCAGATGTCTAGGATGTGGTAGAGACTGGTTATGTAAAGCCAGTTATACTAGCTAATAAGGATGATAAGCTATAATTAAGCTTCAACACTAAGGCTATGAATGTTATTCTGAGTGGGCTTGCAGAAGCAGAATTTGTAAAATTTATGCACTTAGAATCTGCCAAAGAAATGTGGGATAAACTCATTGGTAGTTATGAAGGTAATTAGAAGGTAAAGGATGCCAAGCTTCAAAACTACATATTACTGTTTGAACAACTAAAGATGAAAGAGGATGAAACTGTTGGGAAGTACTTTCTGAGAGTTGAAGAACTAGTAAATGCAATGAAAGGACTTGGTAAAAAGATTGAGGATGTCTCTTTAGTTCAGAAAATTTTGAGATCTCTGCCAGATAGGTTCAACCCAAAGGTCTCTGCTATAGAAGAACTTAATGATATAAAATCTCTACCTATTGACCAAATCCTAGGAATTTTGACTGCTTATGAAATGAGGATAGGTAAATATAAACCCACCTCTAGAGAAGCATCATTTAAAGCAGATAAGAATGAAGATTCTGAGCCTGATGAAATTGACGCAAAATTTGTGAGAAGACTAAAGAAAGGATCAGGAAAGTACCAAGAAAAGTTTCCCTTCAAATGTTATAACTATGGAAATATAGGCCACTTTGCATCTAAGTGTCCACACAAGAAGAAGGACCAAAACTATGAAAGTGGAGAGAAGTACAAATCCAAGAGATTTGGTAAAAAGAAAATTTATGTGTAAACAATGATGACTCTTCAGGAGACACAGAGAGTGAATCTTCTTGTGAAGATAAGGTTAATGACTTTATGCTTATGGAAAAAGAGTATTATGATAATAAAATCACAGGAAGTGATGTTAATGATGAAGAAGTTGTGTTTGACTTGGAAGGAGAACTGATCAGTTCCCTAGAAGAAATTGCTAGACTCGGATTTAAGAAGAAAAATAAAAAACAATTGTTGATACAGTTCGAGAAAGACAGTAAAAAACCTGATGAAGACTTTGCCCTGCTAAAAGTGGAATTAGAAGAAGCAAAGAAAATAGACAACATTCTAAAACAACAGTTGTCAAAGAAGAAGGCAAGATGTGAAGCCTTGGAAGAAGAGGTAGTAAAAACTAGAAAAGATATGGAGAAGTTTAAAGAATTGTATCTCCAAAATATTCCAAGCATTAAAGCCTCGCCAGAACTAAATGAAATTCTGAGAAAATAGAGATCTCCTTTGTTGAAGACTGGTTTAGGCTATGTAAGTGGTTCAAGCAAAAAATAGCCAGAAAGCAAAGAGCCAGTAAAGATGATCAAGTTCCAAGTCAGCAGATAATTATACCATGTGAATACTCTGCCACCAATAGCTAATAAGGACAAGATGATCCTTGATCAAAAACAAAGACATCAGAAGATGGACCAACAAATTCCAAGAAGAAGGCCATTCTTCAGGTACCAAAATTTCTTCCATGGTTATTGTTTTTACTACTCTAGTTTTGGTCATAAGATTGCAAATTGTCAAATTAAGTTTAGAGACATGCAACTAAGGAGATTAAGAAAGAAACAATATTTGCAACATAGAAATAAACAGCCAATGAGTAGACAAATCTACACCAATCACTTTTACCTATTGAACATTGATCTCGAATGGTATAACTGTCATAACTTCTGCCACAAAGATGCAAACTTCCATCTGAATAATTACAAAGAAGATCCAAGGATAAAACCCTTAGTTAGAAATGCCAGCACATGATAAAAGTAAGATAGTGAAAAATGTGGTCTAGTAATTTTAGCTCAAAAACAAAAAGACCCCTAGTATATAGACAGTGGATGTTCCAAGCACATTACTGGAGACAAGGAAGAGTTTTTGTCTATAATTAAAAGAAAAATAGGAAATTTGACCTTTGGAACTGATGAACCAGGTAAAATCAAGGGTAAAGGGATGGTGAGTTTAAGTAATGGAAAAGGAAAATCCCAGGATGTTCTGCTTGTATATGGGCTGAAACGTAATTTTCTCAGCGTAATTCAAATGTGTGACAGAGGATGTGAAGTGGTGTTCACTTCCAAAGATTGTAAGATAAATTATGTAAACTCGGGACAAGTGGTGGCTAAAGGCATAAGGACAGATAATAATGTATATGTGATGAAAGAAGATAGAGAAGAGTGTCATCTAAGAAAATGTGATGAAAGTTGGTTATGGCATAGGAAACTTGGAAATATAAACTTTGACCACTTAATCAAGATCAAAAATCTTGAGGCAGTAAAAGATCTTCCAAGAATATCAAAGCCACAAGATTTTGTGTGTAAACCCTTCCAAGTAGGAAAGCTAACCAGGACATAGTTTAAATGCAAGAGCTCTACTTCAATAGAGAAACCACTCCAATTAGTTCATATGTATTTATGTGAACCATCAAGGCGGGAAGGAACAGGGAAGGAAAACTACTTCATGTTGATCATTGATGATTACTCCAGACTCACTTGGGTTTCTTTTCTCAAAGAAAAAGCTAAATCATTTGAGAAATTTAAAATATTTAAGTCTTTAACTAAGAATCAAACAGGAAACATATTAAAGGTTGTAAGATTAGACAAAGGAGGAGAATTTATGTCAAGTGATTTCAAGGAATTTTGTGATAAACATGGGATCAAGAGAGAATACACAATCCCAGGAACTCCATGGAAAAATGGAGTAGTTGAGAGGAAAAACAAAATAGTTCAGCAAATGTTCAGGTCAATTATGAATGAAAAGAACATTGGTCAAACCTACTGGGTAGAAGCAATACACACAGAAAACCATATTCTTAACAAATCTCACCTTAGATCACACAGTGACAAGACACCTTATGACCTATGGTATGGAAGACCTTCTTCTATAAAATACTTCAAAGTCTTTGGGAGTAAGTGCTACATAAAGAATAATAATGAAAACCTTGGCAAGTATGATGGCAGGGTTGATGAAGGCATCTTCTTAGGGTATGCTACAAACAGCAAAGGATACAGATGTTATAATAAGAGGTTGCATAAATTGGTTGATTGCATTGACATAAAAGTTGTTGAAGGAGTCCCAGTAAGAGAGGTGGGAAATATTGAATCAACAATAGAGGATATAGTTGAATCTGAAGATGAACAAGTCCAAGAATCATAAAAACAAGACTTTGATTCAGATGAAGATACAAATACTCAGACATATTCAAATTAGCAGACAACATCAAATCCTTCCTCCATAATTACTCAAAATAATCATCCTGCAAGTTAGATAATTGGTGAGAAAGAAAAAGGTGTACAAACCAGGAGAAGGATAATCAAAGACGTTGAAAAATCACATATAGCCTTCATATCCATGGTGGAACCCAAGAACTTTAATGAAGCCAGTAAAGATGTAAATTGGTTTAAATCAATGAATGAGGAACTGGATTTGATTGAGAAGAAAAATACTTGGGAGCTTGTTCCTAGACCTGCATATAAGAATGTAATTGGCTCCAAATGGGTGTTTAAGAACAAAATGAATGAACAAGGACAAATTGTTAGGAATAAAGACAGATTGGTCTATAAGGGGTGTGCACAAGTTGAGGGACAGGATTTTGATGAAACCTTTGCACCAGTGGTAAAATTAGAAGCCATCAGAATGTTTCTTGCCTATGCATGTCATAAGAACTTTAAATTATATTAGATGGATGTTAAGTCAACATTTCTTAATGGAGATCTAGAAGAAGAAGTATATGTGGAGCAACCTAAAGGATTCTCACTGACAGATAATCCTGACTATGTCTGTAAGTTGAAAAGGGCATTATATGGACTGAAACATGCACCATGAGCCTGGTATTATAGACTGGACAAATTTCTATAGGACAAAGGGTTCAAGAAAGGTATTGTTGACAGTAATCTATACATTAAGTCTGAAGGTGATGATTTATTATTTGTTCTGGTTTATGTAGATGACATTATTTTTGGATGCACTAATGACCCTTCAGTTCAGTGGTTTTCTAATTCAATGCAAACTGAGTTTGAGATGTCCATGATACGAGAACTGTCATGTTTTCTTGGTTTATGAATCAATCAGAGTTATGCATGGATATTTATCTCTTAATAAAAGTATTTTAAGGAGATATTAAAGATGTTTCAGATGGAAGATTCTACACCTGTGAGAACACCTATGGTGGTTGGTTGCAAGCTCAATAAAGATGATATTTCACCTAATGTTGATCAAAGAACATATCGATCAATGATAGGCAGTATTTTGTACATAACAGCATCTCGTCCTGATATAATGCAATTTGTTGGAATAGTAGGTCATTATCAGTCTGCTCCTAAACAAAGTCATTTAGAAGCTGTCAAAAAGATATTCAAATATTTGAAGGGTACAATGACTTATGGTCTCTGGTATCCTAAAAATAAGAATTTTCAATTAATTGCATATTCAGATGTTGATTGGGAAAATTGTTTGGATGAGAGAAAGAGAACCAGTGGAGGTGCATTCTTCTTAGGTGATTCGTTAGTAGAATGGCTTAGTAAAAAACAAGGATCTATTTCATTATCAACTACAGAGGCAGAGTACATTGCTTCTTCTACTTGTTGCACTCAAATCTTATGGATGATACAAACTCTTTCATATTTGAAGGTAACTTATACTGATCCCATTCCACTTCACTGTGATAATACCAGTGCCATTAGTGTCTTGAAGAATCTTGTTCTTCATTAAAAGATGAAGAATATACCAATAAAGTATCATTTTTTCAAAGAGCAAGTTACAAACAGAGTTGTTCAGCTGAATTTTATTCCTTCCACAGAACAAATTGTAGACATATTTACTAAACCCCTAGTCAAGACACCATTTGAATATCTCTATTAGAAGTTGGGTGTCATCCCTTCTCTCACCTAAGAGAGTTCATCCTATCAGGGGGAGTAATTGTTGGTTGAATATATGATACCTTTGCAAAGTACTGCAACAGCTCAAGGGGAGCATGTTTTCTTTGACATTGATGTCAAAGGGGGAGAAAAGGATTGGTATGGATGCTACAGTTGGATATCTAAGCATCCTTTTAGGGTTTCCATCAATTCCAAAGGGGGAGATTGTTGGAATATCTTATAGGAAGAGTGTTCTTGTCATTGATGGAAAGAATAGTAGCAACGATGGAAAATAGGAAAAGCATAAGCTCAGTAAGAGGAGAGAATAGTAAGTTGATATCAAAGCTCAGAATAAAAAATGTAAGATCAGGAGGAGGAGCGAATAGTATGCAGAGATCAAAGCTCCGAAGGAAAAGTGTAAGTTCAGGGTGAGAAGCCTCAGCAGTCGTTCGATCAAGAAATTGATGATGTTGATCGTCTCATATAATTGACGTCGATCATATGAGTGACTGTGGGCTTGAGGACCATTGGAGGATTGTGACCATCGGATCTGCAAGCCAGATCAACGGCAGGGATGAATTGCGGGGAGTGAAAGAAGAAGTAAACATCTTGCTAGTTCCAATACCGCAATTGGTCTAGATCATTAGATCTCATAGACTCGGATATCGACGACTGTGGTTGATCTCATAGACTTGGATATCATATTAATTTAGATTGAGTTGAGACCGTCAGATGCACAATCTCTAGATCAATGGCAGGGATAGATTGCAGAGATCAGAAGGAGAATTAAATATCATGCTAGTTCCAATCCCACAATTAGTTAGGACCATCAGATCTTATAGCCTCGAAGATCGATGATTTTGGTTGACTCACCAATGGTGCATAACTTCAAATTACGGAGTTTTGGTTACGAGTTAAATCACTCACAAGTTGTGGTTCTGCAACCATCCTTGATCATTGATTTCTTTGAGAATATTCACAACTGTCAGATCACTTTAAGTGGAAGTATAGGATAAGCGGGGCTAAAGGGTTGAGAATTTGATTATCCAAATACCCGTCAGCCATCGGATCAAACCTAAATTCCCATCAGCCATCGGATAATTCTAAAGTGGAAGGATAGGATAAGTGAGGTAAAAGATCTGAGATCTCATTTATGCGAATTTCCGCAGCCATTGGATCATTCTAAGGGGAAGGAAAGGATAAGCTAGAAGAGTTGCATCGCATATAGATCGAGCCATTGATCCAATATCATGATCGATGAACAACATTCAATTCATGTATAAAGATGCGAGGAGTTTAAGCTCCAGAAAAATCTCACTTCAGATTTTTCAATTTGAGATTTGAAAAAAACGAAGCCCAGATAGCCGAAAATCCGAAATGAATAAATACCATCGGATATGGAGAAAATACAATGACTGTTAGATCAAGGAGATCTACGTTAGCATATTATGTCAGCAAACCTTATCCGCAAGGACATGTGGTAGACCACATCAACAAAGGACATATGGGAGATCACGTTACCAAACCACGTCAACAAGGATATGTGGCAGACAATGTCAGCAAGGACGTGTGGCAGACCACATCAGTAAACCATGACAACAAGGACACAAGTCATACGATCTGAAAGATCACTTCGGGTGTATTCTCAACCGTTGATCATAGTACAGTGGAAGGATAGTGTAAGTTTGAAAAGTTGAAATCCCGAAGTTCTGAAGGGTGAAGTTTCGACAAACATCCACCTCAATGATTGATTAAGTCCTAGTTGTTGTGGGGTATTCTACCCTACGGACTAATAAGCTAGGGCTCTAAACTTATACGCAGATCATGACCCTCAAGATTTAACTTTTAACCTTCTACCCAAAATCTCGACCCCTTTTCTCAGGCAAACACGGGAAGAATGGACCAACCTTTTTATCGACGGTTGAAGTAGATCCTCCGTTGAGTTGTTATCTCCTTGCTGCTGCTCCTTCCACAAAGCTTCCTGCGATCAAGAAAAAACTATGCATGTATGCTACTGATCTACTAGGGGGTTAGAGATAAAACATAAATCAAATAACATAGATGAGACTCATGTATTCGGGACGGGAAAAGTATCTTTTTTTTCATTAATCTCAATATGAACCAACTTACAATGATTTCTGAGATCGGCCACCGTTCCTCGATCCTGATCCTGGGCTCCTCCTCTTCTTTTGTCCTCCAACTGCTGCTTCTTGAGTTTCTCCTAAAGCTTGAGGCAAGGCTAAAGGGTTGGGACAAAACTGGCTTGGCAATTTGGCAGATTTTCTTTGCTATGATTTTTCCTCCTTTGAATAGTACCCCTACCCCTCCTTTTATAGGCTAGAAGGAGCTAGGGTTTTAGGCGAACTCTCGGCCATGCATGGCCGGGAGTTCCAGTTAACTGACAAAAAGCCTCGTGTCCCGGTGGAAACTTTCCTAATTTTTTGCTTTGTTAGGTACCCGCGGGCTGTATTAGGTTAGCCCGCGGATACCCGCGTGCAGTAAAAGGACAGCAAGCGGTCGCCCGCGCCCAGTGAGAAGTTAGGGCGTGGGTTTCTTGTTTTAAGTGGTTTTTTGAGGATTTGTTCAGCATGGCTTTGGCTAGGAAGAGGCAAGAGTTGGCCTGATGTCAGGTAAACCTGTATGGTGCATATTAGGGTTATAACAGATGCCCCCTAATGTGTGAGGTCAGAAGAGCATCTGATGGCCGAAATACATTACCAATTCTTTACCAATCTGTACTGAGACGCTGAAGGAGTGAGCCCAGGAATCAGGAATCGGGAAGTGTCGTCTGCAAAAAATATCAAATGTCTCACCGAGGCGGGCATACCCATGCTCGGGATAAATCAGAACCATGGAT
>WSFP011596349.1:0-10029 GCA_009831015.1 Picea engelmannii | reverse complement strand
AAATCAAATCTCGATCTCAACCTTACAACCATTTAAGGAAACCTTTATCTAAAGCATGCACTCCTTCCCTGCAAATGGGTAGATCAACTAGATCTCCCATGCCATCTTCTTCTCCTGTGGCCTCAACTTGCCACCCTGCTGCAAAATTCAGCTCTGTAGTCTTATCTTCAGTCACCTTCTCTGACAGATTAGCTTCTGCCATTTCCCCTTGTGCTGGTTGAATTATAGCTTCCTCCAGCTGCTCCTTAAACCGGAATTTTCCTTCATCTTCTGCTGCACATCTCGACACTGCAGTTATCATATGTTCAACTCCTTGCCTGAAAATTTTGAGTGATTCCTTGGAATGCTCCTCTGCTATTATCTGCATGATTGTCTCCTCATGGCATTCATCTACTGGCTCTGGATGGTTCAACCAATCCTCCAACATCTCCATCTCCATCTCCCATGGAGTGAGAATCTTATCTTCATTCTCTTCTTCTGCTTTCAGCTTCATTGTTGCAGGTGTCTTTGTTTCAGCTACCTGGCTGAAATCTTTGGGCCATTCTTTCGAATGCTCATCTTCTTCTCCTTCTGCTAGGGTATCTCCTGATGTCTGCCCAATTCTTCTTTCATGACAGTTTCTATTGGATGTACTTCTTCCTCTACTGCACCTTCATCCTGTGCATCAACCTCCACTCGGCTGCTTGGTATGAATACTCTTATCCCTCCAATCATCAGAACGCTCTTCTGACCTTCCTTCTCTGTCAACTCCTCTTGCTGATATGAACTCACCTCTGAGTTCATCTGCTCTCCTTTTCCCACTTGGAAATATGGAGTTTCTCCTCTTCCTCTGCCCACCTGGCAGTCTTTGAGATTAGTTGATCCCATCTCAGTGCCCTCTTGTCAATTTGAACTTTTAGCACCGCCCTCCTGGGATTATACAAGACCTTCACTTGATCTCTTTCTATTTCGCACTTGGCAATTTGAAAGTCCATCTCTGCCCCCTTGGCACTCTATGAGATCCCTGCTCGATCTCTCCTCTTCATCATCACAGAGATTTCTCCCAGTTTCTGGTTCATAGGCATGAACCATCTCCTTTGTGGCCCTGAGGTTTTCCACATACCTCAACCACCTCTTCAATAGCCTTTGTTGTCTTCCGGCCAACAATTTCTTGACTGGCCACTTTTCTTTCCTCCTCAAAGGCTATTCATACACCTGATGTGTCTTTGCATTCTATTGCACACACAGTTCAAGCTCCTCCATTCTCACCCTTATCTCACCGAGTTCCAGATCCATCTATGGATTTTTCTTCTGCTTGTGATCTTCTCTGTGACCATGCCCATGGCCTTCAGTAGCCATCTTCTTGTTCCTGTCTACCCTCCTGGAAAACTTGTTGCTGTCACTCTGCAACAGTGAGTTCTTCCAGCCTTTCCTACAGTCCTCCTGACTGTCTATTGACTATTACGCACCTTGCAACAATCATCACAGAGCTTCAACCCTCTGTCTTCCTTTTCCTTTGGCTCCCTCTGCCTGCACTATACAGACAAAATAAATCTATGATACCACTTGGTGCAGACCCCCTACCTCCATAGGGTCTATGACCTCCCAGTCTCTGGATCGTCCTCTTTCCTGAGCCAAAATAACTCTTCGGTCTCTTGTTGGAACCCCTTGAACAAATCCACAGGTCCCTTTAATTCCCTGGCACAGGTCTTGAGAAAATTTGTGCACGCACCCCCTTTTCAACGCTCTTCTTTGTTCTAAACCAACACCCAACTTGGTGTTGGCTCCTTTCATGATCAACCCCTTCCTTTCTCATGATTCTAGGCTATGACCCAAGGACCTAATCAACACGTCTTTCGTGTTTCGAGAGTTCGGTACTCTTGCATGTGAGCTCTCCATGGCCCCCTGTCCCTCGAAATGTCAAACCCCAAAATAGGGCCTAACTCCTAAAGAGAGATTGGCTTTCGCAATTTGGGGAATCGTGATGCCAGCTCTCCCCACTCCTTGTCCTTCAAAATGCCGAAACCTGAAAAAGGGCCTAACGGATTTTTGTGCAGGCTAGATCCAATAGTCATGCTTCCTCCTTCCTAAGACGGTCGCGATTACTTCACGGTTTCACGAGTTGGGACTTCATGTCTCCCGACTCTTGGCCTTTCGAACACCCGGATCCCAAAATCTCGACGATCCTCCTGGGTGCTCAATGTTCCAAATCTGTCAATGGACACCACCTTTCAGTGTTTCTCTCTTCGTGATTCCGGGAGTTATGGTGACCATGCAACTCTACCCCTTGAGTCCCAACACCCCAAAACCTGATTGGGGCCCAACAACTATTTTCCCTCAACTTTTTGGTATTTTTTTTCTTTCGCTCTTTGGGATTTCACGTACCAGGAGTTTAAAACTCTCAATACCAAAATCACAGCCTCCTCTGCTTCCCAAACCCCAAAATGCTGAAATGTTGAAATGGCTCAAATATTTCAGGATTCCGCGAACCGGGAGTTTGAAACTCTCGATTCCAAAATCACAGCCTCCTCTACTTCTTAGACCCCAAAATGCTGAAATGGTATCAACTCCAAAGAAACTTCGCGTTTCGCAACTTCGGGGTTTTCAACGCAAAGTGCCTTGGCTCCTTGTCATCGAAAATGCCGAAATGTCGAACCCCGAAATGATGAAATGCCAAAATTCCACTCCAAAAGGTAATCAATGGCTCCTGTTTCTTCTCATCCAATGGCCACTACTCCTCCTGATCTTTTGAACACTAAAATACACTCAGTCTTAACTTCCTCACAGATCTGCGAGATCTAACGGCCTATGGGATTTCTCACTTCTCCACGAAGCATCTCCACCATCTGCTTCTTCTCTTCTGTGCGACTTCCAGAAATTAAACTCCATGAGCCTCCCTCTAGATTCGATGGCTATCGGCCCTATGCACTAGACCTGATGGCCCATATTTGTTTCTCTCTCCTCCTGTTGTCTGGACGTGAAACTCGATGGTATAGATCCTCCAACTGATCTAACGACAGCTGTGATCCCTCCTAAGCTTAAGAACTTCCTCCCTCCCCTTGGGAGATTTTCTAAAGTTTCAAAGGCCTCAACCTTTGCTTCCTCTGTGAGCTCGATTCCTTTGGATATCACCTGCATTCTAGGAATGCTATCCCTCCTGAGCTTTGTCAATTGTGAAACCTCAAAGGGTTTCTCGACCTTCTTCTCACTCTGTTGTTACTCGGTGCGCTAAGAAACTATCCTTCCTGATATTTATTTACCCGAGCCTCTAGGGGACTCTCCCTTCTATGTCCTCAAAGGGAAAGCTGGTGTCCTCCTGACTACCTTCTGCTCAAGCCCTTCTTGGTGAGATTTATTTCTCTGAACCTCAAAGGTTCCTTCGAACTCTGCAACCTCTTGCATGACCTTTGCATGAAATGGTGATATTTCTTCTAAGCTTATCTGTGGCTCTGACCTCAAAGTGTCTCTATCCCTTTCTCTCCTTTAAGATATTTAGGTTCCCTCTGGAAAATCCCTGCTCAAGCATGCTTTGTTGAGCTTGCAAGGTGTTCAGTGACCCTATGAGTGTCTCCTCCTGTGACACTTCTCTTCTCTCTGAACTCAAACAAGAGTTCCTCCTGTGCACACTTGCACCAACTCAATGCCCACCTGACAGATTTCTCCAGAATCCTCAGTGACTCTGTGTTCTCACCGAACTTGAAATAGAGTTCTCCTCAATGCATCATGTGCATTTTCTCAATGCCCTCCTAGAAGATCCTTTACAGAATTCTCAAAAATTCTTCTTTTCCGCTCTGTGCTCTCCTCTGCACAATTTCTCTTTCAAGGTGTTCAGCAACCTTGAGGCTTCCTCCTCGATTCAATGATTTCCTCTGGTGTGCCCTCCTGGCATGTCTTTGTCTGAAATTTTGTAGAATTCAGAAGTGCACCCCTGCACTAGTTTTCAGAGACCGCAGTACTCTGTCATGCACTCTTGCATGAAACCACAAAGAATCCAAACTTGAAATCAAAGAACTCTCAGATAGGAAAATCTATCTATTACTGCAGATGCACATCTAACATATATCTACATCATATCATCAACACATAAAGACATTCATTCATGAACTCACAAACACATGAACAACAACATGCAGGAAAAACTGCTATATTTGTATTAATATGAAATGCCTCTTTACAATATGAGCGCAAACTGCAACAGAGTCATGGCTTCCTCTCTTCTCCCTATTCTTTTTGTTCTACTCTTCCATCCTTAACTAAATCTAGATACAAAGAAGATATTTTTACAAAGAGGGGCTCCTCGAGCGCTTCCCTCCATCTCACCAACTCTCCTTAATTTACATTCAATTACATTGAATGGTTGTCTAGTATGAATCAGATCTAGATCTCAACCTTACAACCATTTAAGGCAACCTTTATCTAAAGCCTGTGCACATGCATGGATTTTGGCTCTTCGGCCTTACAACATTTAATACATTAAATTCAAATTTGGAATTTGAAACTGAGAGGGCTGCACCTCTCCTCTCCATTGAATGCGCGATTGATGTGCTGGCTAGCTAGCACGTAGCTGGGGTTGATTGATGCTCTTGCATCATACTCCTCTGCTGTGAAAAATTCATGAGCTCCTGCTCATGAGCTTCCTAGCATGGTTGTCGAAATCCCCCTGAATCCCAAACAGTTCTTTGAAGTTGTCCATTCGCTCCATCGCTTAACTGTTGTTGTTGCTTCTGCTGCCCTGCTGCTATGGAAGGTTCTCCTCTGCTCAGCTTCCCTTTGTTGACCGCTTCTGCTAATCTGATCACCATCCTTCTAATCTCCTCAATTATCTCAGTCCAACTGCTCCTAGGGCTGGCCCTCCTTTTGCAGCCTGCTCCACTACACTCCTTCCTTGCAAATGGGTAGATCAACTAGATCTCCCATGCCATCTTATTCTCATGTGGCCTCAACTTGCCACCCTACTGCAAAATTCAGATCTACAGTCTTATCTTCAGTCACCTTCTCTGACAGATTAGCTTCTGCCATTTCCCCTTGTGCTGGTTGAATTCTAGCTTCCTCCAACTACTCCTTAAATTGGAATTTTCCTTCATCTTCTGCTACACATCTCGACACTGCAGTTATCATCTGTTTATCTCCTTGGCTGAAAAATTCTGAGCGATTCCTCAAAATGCTCCTCTGCTATCATCTACATGACTGTCTCCTCGTGGCAGTCATCTACTGGCTCTGTATGGTTCAACCAATCCTCCAGCATCTCCAACTCCATCTCCCATGGAGTGAGCATATTATCTTCATGCTCTTCTTCTGCTGTCAGCTTCAGTGTTGCAGGTGTCTTTGTTTCAGCTACCTGGCTAAAATCTTTGGGCCATTCTTCCAAATGCTCATCTTCTTCTCCTTTTGTTGGGGTATCTCCTGATTTCTACCCCAATTCTTCTTTCATGATAGTTTCTACTAGTTGTCCTTCTTCCTCTGTTGCACCTTCATCTTGTGCATTGGCCTCCACTCGACTGCTTGGTATGAATACTCTTATCCCTCCAATCATCAGAACGCTCTTCTGACCTTCCTTCTATGTTATCTCCTCTTGCTGATATGAAATCACCTCTGAGTTCATCTTCTCTCCCTTTCCCACTTGGTAATATGGAGTTTCTCCTCTTCCTTTTCCCACCTGGAAGTCTATGATATCAACCAATCCCATCTCAGTTCCCTCCTAGAAATTTGAACTTTCAGCACCACCCTCCTGGAAGTATATGAGACCTTCAATTGATCTCTTTCTATTTCCCACCTGGCAATTTGAAAGTCCATCTCTTCCCACTTGGTAGTCTATGATATCTCTGCTCGATCTCTCCTCTTCATCATCACTGATATTTCTCCCAGCTTTTGGTTCACAGGCATGAACCATCTCCTATGTGGCCCTGAGGTTTTCCACATACCTCAACCACCCCCTCAATAGCCTTTGTTGTCTTCCGGACAACAATTTCTTGACTGGCCACTTTTCTTTTCTCCTCAGAGGCCATTCATACACCCAATGTGTCTTTGCGTTCTGCTACACCTGCAGTGCAATCTCCTCCATTCTCTCCCTTATCTCAGCAAGTTCCAGATCCATCTCTGGATTTTTCTTCTACTTGCGATCTTCCCTGTGACCATGCCCATGGCCTTTAATAGCCATCTTCCTGTTCCTGTCTGCCCTCTTGGAAAACTTGTTGCAGTCACTCTGCAACCATGAGTGCTTCCAGTCTTTCCTACAGTCCTCCTGACTGTCTATTGACTTTTGCACACCTTACAACAATCATCACAAAGCTTCAACCCTCTATCTTCCTGTTCCTATGGCTCCCTCTTCCTACACTATATAGACAAAATCAAGCTTTGATACCACTTGGTGTAGACCCCCTATCTCTGCAGGGTCTATGACCTCCCGGTCGCTGGATCGTTCTGTTTCCTGAGACGAAATATCTCTTCGGGCTCTTGTTGGAACCCCTTGAACAAATCCACAGGTCCCTTTAATTCCCTAGCATGGGTCTTAAGAAAATCTGCACGCGCGCCCCCTTTTCGACGCTCTTCTCTGTTCTGAACCAACACCCAACTTGGCGCTGGCTCCTTTCACGATCAACCCCTTCCTTTCTCGTGATTCTGGGCTATGACCCAAGGCCCTAAGCAACATGTCTTTTGCATTTCAGGAGTTTGGGACTCTTGCATGTGAGCTCTCCCCGGCTCCATGTCCCTCGAAATGTCGAACCCAAAAATAGGGCCTAACTCCTAAAGAGTGACTGGCTTTTGCGATTAAGGGAATTGCGATGCAGGCTCTCCCCACTCCTTGTCCATCGAAATTCAAAAACCCAAAAAAGGGCCTAACATCTTTTTGTGCAGGCCAGATCCAACAGTCATGCTTCCTCCTTCCTACGACGGTCGTGATTACTTCATAGTTTCACGAGTCGAGACTTCATGTCTCCTGACTCTTGGCCTTTCGAACATCCATATCCTAAAATACCGATGATCCTCCTAGGTGCTCAATGTTCCAAATCTATCAATGGCCACCACCTTTCGGCGTTTCTCTCTTCATAATTTTGGGAGTTGTGTTGACCACACAACTCTACCCCTTGAGTCTCGAAACCCCGAAACCCGATTGGGGCCCAACGACTATTGTCCCTCAACTTTTTGGGAATTTTTTTCTTTCTCTCTTCAGGATTTTGCATACCGGGACTTTAAAACTCTCGATACCAAAATCACAGCCTCCTCTGCTTCCCGAACCTCGAAATGTTAAAATTTTGAAATAACTCAAATCTTTCGTGATTCTGTGAACCGGGAGTTTGAAACTCTTGATTCAAAAATCACAGCCTCCTTTTCTTCTTGGACCCCGAAATGCTGAAATTCCGAAATGGGCTCAACTCCAAAGACACGTCGTGTTTTGCAACTTTGGGGTTTTCAACACAAAGTGCCCCGACTCCTTGTCATCGAAAATTCTGAAATGTCGAAATGCCAAAATTCCACTCCAAAAGGGAATCAACGGCTCCTGTTGCTTCTCATCTAACGACCACTACTCCTCCTGAGCTTTTGAACACTAAAAGACACTCAGTCTTAACTTCCTCATAGATATGCAAGATCTAACAACCTACAGGATTTCACACTTCTCCACAAAGCATCTCCACTGTCTGTTTCTTCTCTTCTGTGCGGATTCCAGAGATTAAACTTTGTGCGCCTTCCTTCGGATCCGATGGCTATCGGCCCTATGCACTAGACCCGACGACCTAGATTTGTTTCTCTCTCCTCCTGTTGTCTGGACGTGAAACTAGATGGTCCAGATCTCGTCTCTCCAGCTGATCTAACGACAATTGTTCTCCCTCCTAAGCTTGAGAACTTCCTCCCTCCCCTTGGGATATTTTCTGAAGTTTCAAAGGCCTCAACCTTTGCTTCCTCTGCGAGCTCGATTCCTTTGGATATCGCCTACGTTCTATTAACGTTATCCCTCCTGAGCTTTGTCCACTGTGAAACCTCAAAGGGTTTCTCGACCTTCTTCTCACTTTGTTGTTACTCGGTGTGCTAAGGCACTATCCTTCCTGAGATTTATTTACCCGAGCCTCTAGGGGACTCACCCTTCTGTGTCCTCAAAGGGAAATCTAGTGTCCTCTTGACTACCTTCTGCTCAAGCCCTCCTTGCTGAGCTTTATTTCTCTGAACCTCAAAGGTTCCTTATAACTCTACAACCTGTTGCAGGACCTTTTCATGAAATGGTTCTATCTCTTCTGAGCTTATCTGTGGCTCTGACCTCAAAGTGTCTTTATCCCTTTCTCTCCTTGAAGAGATGTAATTTCCCTTTGGCAACTTCTTGTTCAAGCACGCTTTGTTGAGCCTGCAGGGTGTTCAATGACCCTGTGAGTGTCTCCTCCTGTGACACTTATCTTCTCTTTGAACTCAAACAAGAGTTCCTCCTGTGCACACTTGCACCAACTCAATTCCCACCTGGCAGAGTTCTCCAGAATCCTCAGTGACTTTGTGTTCTCACTAAACCTAAAATAGAGTTCTCCTCAATGCATCCTATGCATTTTCTCAATGCCCTCCTGGCAGAGCCTTTACAAAATTCTCAACAATTCTGCTTTTCCTCTCCACGCTCTCCTCTACACAATTTCTCCTTCAATGTGTTCAACAACCTTGAGGCTTCCTCCTTGAGTGAATTATTTTCTTTGGTGCACCCTCCTGGCACCCCTGCATTGGTTTTCAGAGACCGTAGTACTCTGTCATGCACGCTTGCATGAAACCACAAAGAATCCAAACCTGAAATCAAAGAACTCTCAGATAGGAAAATTTTTCTATCACTCCAGATGCACATCTAACATACATATACAACATATCATCAACACATAAAGACATTCATTCATGAACTCACAAACACATGAACAACAACATGTAGGAAAAACTGCTATATTTGTATTAATATGAAATGCCTCTTTACAATGTGAGCTCGGACTGCAACAGAGTCACGGTTTCCTTTCTTCTCCCTATTCTTTTTGTTCTACTCTTCCTTCCCTAACTAAATCTAGATACAAAGAAGATATTTTTACAAAGAGGGGCTCCTTGAGCACTTCCCTCCATCTCACCAATTCTCATTAATTTACACTCAATTACATTGAATGGTTGTCTAGCCTGAATCATATCTACATCTCAACATTACAACAATTTAAGGCAACCTTTATCTAAATCCTGTGCACATGCATGGATTTTGGCTCTTTGGCCTTACAACATTTAATACATTAAATTCAAATTTGGAATTTGAAAGTGAGAGGGTTGCGCCTCTCCTCTCCATTGAATGCATGCTTGATGTGCTGGCTAGCTAGCGTGTAGATGGGTTGGAGTGATGCTCCTGCATCACTTTATCCAACACCTCTATGGAGAAGAATCTAGCCAAAGTAATGATTTATCGTTCCAAGGGAGAATACAGGGCATAGTTGAAGTTGCATCATCAAGAAATTCAAAACAACCTTCAGAGGTCCCTGGTACTGAAAACAAGATCTCAGAGAATTCATAGGTCAATCTACTTTGGATCCTTCAAATAGATGAAATCATTGCATATATTCCACTAAGCCTCAGAGGTGAACTCTTAAAAAAAATGTTTCCATTGGAACATAGCACACAAGCTCAGAATGGATATACTTTGAGAAATGTAAATCTGAAACCAGACTCTGGAAGCTCGTATTCCTTAGTGGTTTGATACATAGTTTTCATAACCTCCCCTTGGATTGTTGGACCAAATCATGCTATTTCTTTGCATCAAATAATACCTCACATGTTGCACAACGAGTATTGATTCTTCAAGCAAGAGTTGTCATTGAATGTTGAAACTCTTTCATATCAGGTGTCATCATTTACATTCTCAAAAGCTAAGTCTTCACATAATGTACCATCCTTCCATTCCTTCAAGTAGATCATTCCTCACTTCCCTCTTGGCATTTCTCACTAATTGTTCAGATTGAATTATTCATGGTGAGGCTTTCCACTATCTCTATCTTTTTATAGCAATCTCATCTCCACAAAAAGTTTAGGAGGGGTTCAACCCTTTCCTTTACCATT
>WSFP011596348.1:0-10029 GCA_009831015.1 Picea engelmannii | reverse complement strand
CCACACCCCATTTAAAAGCTATAACTGGAAGGATGCACCCATTCCCTCATTCACTAGCACCAACTAGTAGGAGGCTTCGACCCCCTTGTTTAGTCAGCCACAACTGACAAGGAAGCACCAAATCACTATGTTCACCAGCACCAACTGGTAGGAGGCTTTGAATCCCTGTTTACTCAGCTACAACTAACAAGGAAGATCCAACTCCCTCTGTAGGCACCAACCTTCCCTTGCACCACCCAACCACCCTTATTTTATAATGCAATACAATATCTTATGTACTTCAATGAATTTGACTCATGCAGCCATTCCTGTAATTTCTACTCGACTGCTGCAACCTTTGGTTATATGGTCTTCTGTATCAAGTACTAGATTGCATAATTGTTTCTCTATCTCATTTTGATATTGATCTTCAATAAGACATTAACAGACACCATAGAATGAACATTTCTTCATATTGGAATCTCCTCTTGTTTTTGATCTTCTAATAAGAACCATAGAGACACATTCTTCTCACCATTCTTTCTCATTTATATAATCTTCAATCAAGTGTGAAATTTAAAACATCGTGTCCCTTTATTTCAACCATTGTACCTTTTCATTTAAAATGATAATCTAAACTTTAATTAATATCATTTTTCCTTTTTATTCTTTATTCATGTTTTCATGATTTAACTCTCTTTTAATCATAATTGTGTATCGGTTTATTTTTTTTCATGAGTTGATCACAAACATGGATTGACTCATTAGATCATACTCATGTTTCTTCTATGTTCTAGGTTCACCAACGAACCATATTCGATCATTTATCGATTCTCTGTATTGTTCTATTGTAACTCTCTGTTGAATGAAATCTGTATGAGGCGCTCCCTTCAAACCATTTTCATATGACCAATGGCATAGAACCACGGGTTTAGAAATTTAGGGGACACATTACAGTTTCCTTTTAAACCTCTTATATCATATGCCCATCGGCGGTAACCTAATGCTAATCTAAACGAGTGCTTGACCACTTTATAGATTTCAACGATCACAATTCGATCTTCTGATGATATGGACGACTGATGGAATTTTGGCCCTTTTCCCTTTTGGTCTTCCTGACTTCCAACATTTCAAATTTTCTGAATATGATATCGCCAAAAATATCGAATGGCTCACACTACATCTCAGAACCAGATCAATGGTTATATTTGATCCTTACATCACTCCTTTCATTCCTTAATTGGATGGCTAGGACTTAATCAAGCGTTTAGATGGATGGTAATCATTTACTTTGCAAATTCGTCTATTAATATTATGCTATCCTTCCAATGTATTAGATCGACAGTCGAGAGTACTCCCGAAGTGATCTTCATATCGGATGACTCATGTCCAATTTGGAAATTCGTTCTTCGGGACTTCGAGACTCTATCCTTCGCGACTTCAGCCTTTCAGCACTTCAACATTTCACAACTTCGGTCCTTTTTCATTTCGGCCTTTCGTCCTTCACGATTTTCATGACATCTAGCATGTCAAATCTCTAAAGCTGTCAATCTACTAACGTGTGTCCCTTTCGCAATTTCGACATTCGGGGCTTCGAGATATTAGAGTATTTTCTTTCTATGAAAAAATCCTGAAGTAGAAAATTCCGAAGTGACATAAACCTATTGACCTCACATGATGACTTTGCACGTTTTGAGTAGCTTCCATGTGTCACTCTTATTTGTGACTTACATGTGCCTGAAATGCCAATTTCAACTTGACACTTGTCATTGTCAGATTGCGCCACGTGTCATTGTTGACATAGTCTTGCTGATGTGGTATGCCACACGACCTTACTGTCGAGGTTCGCTGACATGGATATCCAACACATCCTTGCTGATGTGGTCTTCTGACTAACAACCCTGATATAATGGTCCTCGTATTTCCTCTTTGATCGACGACTATGATCAAATTGTGAGTTAGCGTTTTGTGAATTCTCACGAATATCTCTTTGACTTCTCCCTCCTGCGAGTCAGCGAAATGTTGGTCTCTTTCCATGCGTCCCTCAAATGGATGGCTCTGATGATGTCGGGATAGTCAACAGCTATGAACTTTTTTCGTGAGTTTTCACTCCACAAACTCTCTCGACTCTGCTTCTTTGACTTCTTCACTCTATGAGTCAGCGAAACAATGACCCTTAGCCATGTGCCCTCCTTGACAACGGACATTCCTGATCCTTTTATAATCCTCAATCTCACGATCAACCTCTTGATCAAAAAACTGTTGAGCTTCTCACTCTAATCGAACGACTACTGAGGCCTCTCACCATTTCCTTTGATCCTGATTGATAATTCTGCAATGTGCTTCTTCACTCGATAATTCTGAAATACTGTTTGTGCATTTTTTATGCACCAATAGTCAATCATTAATACTCCCGAGCTTTGATCTTCTTACTGTTCACTCCTCCACCTGATCTTGCGCTATCGATCTCTGCATACTATTTGACATATTCTCCTAACTTGTTGACATCAATAAAAATCTCTTCTGTGGTTATTCATCATTAACAACATATCATCACATCGACTGTTGACATCAATGACAATATTTCCAACAATCTCCCCCTTTGTAAATGAGGTCAACACACTAACTCCATACACAAAAATTGCCCCTGTGATGATGCTTTCCTTTTATGAAGTTTCTCTCTCCCTTTTACATCAATGGCAAAGGGTTTCTTCTCCTATGATCTGTCTGTATAATTACTTCTCTGGTAACTCCTCCTGTAGTCAATCCTTTTTTGTCATAACTAAATGGCTCCCCCTATTAATATGATTTCTCTCTGCTTCTGACTAGTCTCCGCCTTTGTTTCTGAAAGGGTATCTCTTCGTGGCAGGGTTTCTTCCCCTATTAATTCACTAACTTCTTAACTCAGTTGATAAGTATTTTTTGTGTTTCAAATGAGTAGTATTCTTGATACAAACTTTTGTAGTGATCATGTATTTTCAAGATTTAATCTAATCAACTTCTTATTTACTAACCAAAATCTTCCCTTGAGTTTTTACTCAATGTTCTCCCCCTTTGTTTCTAAAAGGTTAGGTTTTTTTGAAAGGGTTTCTCCTCTTGTTATCTCTACAGGATGTCATGTACCTCATTTTGTACATTAGAATGATGCATCTGTGGATGTCGATGTCCTACTGGAACACTGCACAATTGTAGCTCATTTTATTCGAACAACTTTTGGATCTGCCCATTGATTCTCATCGATTTATAACTAAGATACCAATTTATTTTTATATCATCCACCTTGACATATACACTTTCAACAATCATATGTATAAGATTGTAGCATATGTATGCTTTCTTGGTAGGAGCATATCCAAGAAGGATACCTTCATCATATCTGGCATCAAATTTTATGAGATTATTATCAAGCCTTTTGATGCATCACTTACTTCCAAATACCTTGAAAACCATGGTACATAATGGTTCTTATCACTATTAATCCTGAGCTGACCTTTGTTTAATATTTATACTTTTTTTCTTACATCATCCCTCCATTTATCTTCAAAAAGATGTAGTGTTTCTCTGAATAGAATGTCACTCTCAATGTCATAGAAGACGATGAAGGAAGCATCCAGATCGGTAAGGATCAACCAACAAAAATTCCATTGTAGACTATGCCTCTACTGAAAATAGACACATACTTGATCTTTGGGGGAAGTATATCTGGAATTTCTATGCTACACCAATCCTGTAGGGAACCATCGTATATAAACACTAATATGATAATTTTATAAGACAAGCCACTCCTAGCTTCCACCTTTTTCATTCTTTGTAGTAACCTGATAAATACCAAGAACCTTTGCAAGGCATGTGGGCTCCCTCCCAAGTCTTGAAGTATTAGCTCAAACCATATAAATATCACTTCCTCATTATCACTTTGTCATTGTTAGGGAAATTCCTCTCATCATCATGGTTGTTACTGAAAGTAGATTGTAGCTCCATTTTCCATTGTGGTGATCATTTTATCATGGGTGTAATATAATCATCATAAGACTTTAGGAGGATTCTCATTTTCCAAGCTTGACATCCATCTCTTCAAATTGGATCCAAATTTGAAATATCCATTATTGACATAATCTAAGCTTCCAAGAGATGCTTCAATAGTGCTATAACTGTAACCCTAGTGAATGAAGTATACGAGGCCTGATGCCATATTTTATTATATAGAGACTTGTTCATATAGACTTGAATCATCACTCAAAATTGCTTCTTAAGGTGTGCATCAGGTATCACCTTATTCCTCAAAAGTACCACTAAAATAGGATTGGAATATTTATGAGATAATCAACACTCAATTCTTCTTGAGCTTTTTCTACTGTTGGAGATTCGTCATTAACGTCATTATTATGTTAACCATAAGCTTCTTTATTCTTATTTTGAAAATATTCTTTATTAGAAGTTTCATCCTCCAAACTCCTATTAACTTGTTCAGTTTTTGCTATCCACATCTATGAGTGTCCTGGTTTCTTGAGCTTTGTTATCTGATCATTTATTATTGCAGTTTCTTTTTTCTTCCATATTTCATTTACTCTTTTTGTCATCCTATATGACGCATTTCTCATTGATTGTTTTCTTAATTTCTAATAGTTATAGGTTTTGTGGCCATATCCACCACAACTATAGCATCTCATAGTGTAACAATGTGCAACAATATGTCCAATATGATTGCATTTCCAACATCATATACTATTGTTGAACCTACCAACTTGTTTTCTTCCATGATGCCTACAATCCAAGGCTTTATGACCATATTCATTACAAGAAAAACAATAAACATTAAAAATACTCTCATACTCCCTTTTATTCATCCATGAAGGTGTCTTTCTTCTAAACTTACTTTGAGGTGTATGAGTAGCTTCAGGACGTCTTCCTTGATCTGATCTTTTGATTTGATACATCTTCACGGGAGGATGAGCATATTCTTTAGCATTCTTGTCATCCTTCTGTTGCATAATTGTTCCTTTGGAGGTATCATCACAACACATGTTATCTTCTACATCAATTTGAGTAATAGGACTTGATCCTTTAACCATGTGTACTTGGTCATATCCAAGGCCATATTTGTTTGAGGGAAATCTTTGTAGACTGATATTTTTATTAAAGGCTTCAGTTCCTTTTTTGAATTTTTCAATAGTCTTCAGTTGATTCTTGCGTCCAACAACTTCTTGTTTTAAATTATTGGCTTCTTCTATGCTAATGGTTTCTTGTTGTCTTGAACTGTGAAGCTCCTCTTGTGAGGACATTAGTTTTCTTTTTAAGGTCTGATTTTCTTCCTTACTTTCTAGCTATTGTTGTTTGAGCTCTTCAAACTTTTGTTGCTCCTTATTAAGAGATTGTTCCAAGGATTCCAATCTTTCTTGATCCAGTTGGACTTGGATTCTAAAGTCAACTATAATTTGCTCAAGTTATTTATTCTTTGAACCTTGTTTCCTTCTTTTATCCAACATGAGATTATTCAATTGTTTACACCTTTGTTTATATTTCTCTGTTCATCCAAAGCACTTTCAAGCTCAGCTTCTAGGTTGACTTCTACTTCAATGTCTATGTATTCTTCAACAAAATCTTCATCACTAGAATTGTTCTAGACTAAATTTTGTTCTAAATGCTTCATTTGACTTCTCATCTGAGTAGAGGTCTTTCAATGTTTCCCAGAGTTATTTTGCAGAGTTACATTCACCTATATTCTCTTTGATATCATCAGGTAATCCATCAAGGATTGTATTCATTACCATTGAGTTAATTTTCTTGGCTTTCTTTTGAGATGGAGTCCTTACTCTATTTTGTGGGAAATAATCAATGATCACTGAATTCCATACATCATTTCCCAATGCCTTCAGATGACTTCCCATTCTTGTACTCCAAAATATGTATTCTTCTTTTCTAAGTACTAGAGTTCCATTATCAGTGTAAATATTTTGTCCATCCATGTGTGCTTAATTTGATATTCCTTTCAGTTTGTTAGACTATGCTTAAAGGAACCTTCGCTCTGATACTAATTGATGGAATATCCAACAATACTGAAAGGGGGGGGGGAATCAATATTGCCTACTTTTTATTTTTAACTTCATCCATATTAAGCACACATATTAATTATTCAATTAAGAAATATATCATGAACAACAAACGTTATGAACACGAGACTTTATTGTGGAACCCAACAAGGAAAACCACCAACTCTTTTCTCATTAATAAAATTTTCTTTTATAAAACTGTTTTCAAGATACAACTTGATGGAGAGACATTCCCCAAGTTTCTTCAGCTACAACTAAAGGGATGCCACCACACCCCATTTACAAGCTACAAATGGAAGGATGCACCCACACACTCATTCACCAACACCAACTAGTAGGAGCCTTCAACCCCTTTGTTTAGTCAGCCACAACTGACAAGGAAGAACCAACTCCCTCTGTTCACCAGCACCAACTGGTAGGAGGCTTCGACCCCATTTTTAGTAAGCTACAACTAAGAAGGAAGATACAAATCCCTTTGTAGGCACCAACCTGCCTTGCACCACCCAACCACCCTTATTTTATAATGTAATACAATCTCTTCTGTACTTCACTGATTTTGACTCATGCAACCATTGTTGTAATTTCTACTCGACTACTGCAAGCTTTGCTTGTATGGTCTTTTGTATCAAGTACTAGATTGGATAATTGTTGCTCTTTCTTCTTATGCTCTTGATCTTCAATAAGACATTGACAGGCACCTTAGAACAAACATTTCTTGATCTTGGACTCTGCTCCTTTTTTTGATCTTCTAATATAAACCACAGAGACATATTCTTCTCACCATTTTTTCTCGTTTATATAATCTTCAATCAGGTGTGAAATTTAAAACATTGTGTCCCTTTATTTGAACCATTGTTACTTTTCATTTAAAATGATAATCTAAACTTTAATTAATATCATTTTTCCTTTTTATTCTTTATTCATGTTTTCATGATTTAACTCTCTTTTAATCATGACTGTGTATCAATTTATTTTTTGTCATGAGTTGATCACATACATGGATTGACTCATTAGATCATACTCATGTTTCTGATGCATTCTAGGTTCACCAATAGACCATATCTGATGATTTATCGATTCTCTATATTGTTCTGTTGTAACTCTCTATCGAATGAAATATGTATGAGGCACTCCCTTCAAACCATTTTCATATGACCAATGGCGTAGAACCACGGGCTTATAAATTTAGGCGATGCATTACAGTTTCCTTTTAAACCTCTTATATCATATTCCCATCAACGGTAACTTGATGGTAATAAAAATGCGTGCTTGACCTATTTATAGATTTCAATGGTCACGATTCGATCTTCTGATGAGATGGAAGACTGACGAAATTTCAGCACTTTTCCCTTCTGGTCTTCATGAATTCCAACATTTCAAATTTCCAGAATATGATATCGCCGAAAATATTGGACAACTCACACTACATCTCGGAACCAGATCAATGGTTATAGTTGATCCTTACATCACTCCTTTCATTCCTTAATCAAATGTCCAAGACTTAATCAGGCATTGAGATGGATGGTCATCATTTACTTTGTGACTTTGTATATTAAGCTTACTCTATCCTTCCATTGTATTAGATCAATGGTTGAGAGTACTCCCGTAGTGATCTTTATATCGAACAACTCGTGTCCACTTCAGAAATTCATTATTCGAGACTTCGGGACTCTGTCCTTTGCGACTTCAGCCTTTCGGCACTTTGGCATTTTGTGATTTGGCCTTTCGGCCCTTCGTCATTTCGTCCTTTCGGCCTTCACTCTTTTCGTGACTTCCATCATGTAAAATCTCTAAAGCTGTCAATCTACTGATGCGTGTCCCTTTCGCAATTTTAGCGTTCGGGACTTCGAGATATTAGAGTGTTTTTTTTTATGCAAAACTCCCGAAGTAGAAACTCCAATGTGACGTAAACCTACTGGCATCACATGATGACTTTGGACATGTTGAGTAGCTTCCACGTGTCACTCTGATTCATGACTTACATGTGCCTGAAATGTCAATTTCAACTTGACACTTGTCATTGTTAGATTAAGCCACGTGTTATTGCTGACGTAGTCTTGCTGAAATAGTATGCCACGCATCCTTACTAACAAGGTTCGCTAACGTGGATATCCCACACGTCCTTGCTGATGTGGTCTGTTGACTAACAACCGTAATCCGACGATCCTCATATGTCCTCTTTGATCGACAATTGTGATCAAATTGTGAGTTCACGTTTTGCGAATTCTCATGAATAGCTCTTTGACTTATCCCTCTTGCGAGTCAGCGAAATGCTGGTCTCTCACCACGCGGCCCTCAAATGGAAAACTCTGATGATGTCGGTATAGCCAACGGCTATGACCTTTTTGGGATTTTTCACTTCGCAAACTCTCCCGACTCTTCTTCTTTGACTTCTTCACTCTGCGAGTCAGCGAAACAATGACCCTTCACTACGTTGCCTCCTTGACAACGGATGGTCCCAATCCTTTTACAATCCTCAAGCTCATGGTCAACCTCTTGATTGGATGGCTACTGAGCTTCTCACTCTGATCGAATGACTACTGAGGCATCTCACCATTTTTTTCGATCCTGATTGATACTTCTGCAATGCGCTTCTTCACTTGCTAATTCTGCATTATTGTTTGTGCATTTTTTTATGCACTGATAGTCAGTCACTAATACTCTTGATCTTTGATCTTCTTATTGTTCTATATTCCACCTGAGCTTGCGCTATCGATCTCTGCATACTATTTGACATCTTCTGCTAACTTGTTGACATCAATGACAATCTCTTATGTGGTTATTCATCATTAACAACAAATCATCACATCCACTGTTGACATCAATGACAATATTTCCAACACTTCTTCTATGATAGTAACTACTGACTATCCTTCTTCTTCTTTTTCATCTCCAACACATGTTATGGCCTCAACTGGGCTTCTTGGTAGGAATATCTCAATTCCCCCCAATGATCAGAATACCCTTCTGATCCTCATCTGTTAGAATTGCTTGCTAATCCAAACTCACCTCTGATTTCATAAGACTATCAGACACTCTCATATACTCTCCCCTTCCCACATGGAAATATGGTATTTTTGCGAGCTTCTCCTCCACACAACCATCGATGGTGACCGCAGGCCTTACCTAAAGGTGTTTCTCAATTTCACATGTCGAATCTTTGCATGTGAGTAACCCCGACTCTCCCGGCCTCTGAAATATTGACAGGGGCCTAATACTTGCTAGCTCCACCATTATTCTTCAACCATATGACCTCCAGCCAAACCCTGAGGCCCACCTCCGAGCGCAATAGGATTTCACGTATCGAGAACTCACAATGTATATTTAATCCCTTTTCCTGATATCCAAAAATCCAATTTCTTCAGATCTGATGGCTCAAATCCTTCCTCAATCCCATGGCTCAAATCAAATTGCAAAGTCTAATTTCACGAATCCTCACAAGTCTTCCCTTTGACTTCCCTAAGTCACGAGTCAGTGAAATGTTGATATGCTACCACCTGTCCTCTGATGATGGATGGTCCCGATGGTTTTGAAACTTGGGTCTTCGCAAAGTCCACTCTTCCGCATTCTCCTTGGACAGTCAACAATCCAGGCTCTCTCTTCGATCGATGGCTATGATCAAGTCTTGAACTCGAATTTTGTGATTTCTTATAATTCTGCTGATCCAGGTGGATATCGGGGGCCACCCACCTTTTCCAAATGGCTCAAAACAGTTTTCTGGCCATTTTGGCAATTTACTATTTTTAGCAGGTTTTCACTTCCGGGGCCATTTTGAGGGCCTAAATGAAGTTTTTTAGAGATAGATGTTCTCAATGATGGTCGAAGTCATGATTGAGCCCCCAAAATGAATCTCCTTTACGATACCTTTCCAACGAGCTATCACACGCCTAAAACGGAGATCGTATGCAAAAGTTATGACCCCGGGAAGTTGATGCACCAACTTACCCAAACGGGGCCCACATGACTTTTGGCGCTTCATCTCCTAGGGTTAGGTTTTTGG
>WSFP011596343.1:0-10030 GCA_009831015.1 Picea engelmannii | reverse complement strand
CTAAAATTTCTTCTCTGTACAAGTGTCACCCATCCCATTCATTCCTCCATTATTTAATTTCCACAATTAATTATTTATCTTATTTCCCTCACCCACCTATAGTTACTCCTAGAATCACTCCTAGGTGTCCCCAAATTCCCTCATAGGTTTTAAAGGCTTTCCCTATTATGAAATTGTTAATTCAGTTTAAAATTAGAAATCTCTTAAATGGTAGACTCTTACTAAGTTGGCTTTCCGCTTTTTCCCTTTAGTTCCCCTTTTTCCCTTTTTATGTTACCTCCTTTCCCTAGTTTCCTGATTTTTTATTTTCCCTCTTTCCCCTTTTTATTAGAGCTCAAAAGGGAGTTGTGGAATTTAACCCATTTTTCCCCTTTTATCATTAAATTAATATTTTAAAATTATCCAAATAATAAAATCATTAATTCCCTTTTTCTTTTAAATTATATTCCAACAGATTTATATATATATATATATATATATATATATATATATATTTGTGAATAACTTAAATTTCTTATTCCCCCCTTTCTATTACAAGATTTTAACTAAGGTTATAATTATTATTTGTGTGGTTTTTATTTTTATTATTAATATTGTTATATATATATATATATATATATTATATTATAGAGCGATAAAATTTTACCACTAGCATAGTTTAGACTTAAACTTTAAATTTTCGCACAGGGCGATAATTAATTAGGGAAATCGTTTTAAAATTTTCTTAACATGTTAATCATATTAAGGCCATCTAGGTTAATTCCTCTATCATCAACAACGTGACCTATCCTTCAGGGCACACTAGGTTCTCCAAGGGTTCCACTCGCCTCCTCCGTTCCCTTACGCGATGTTCCCTTCAAGACGCACTACGTGGTCCAAGGGTGCCACTCGCCTCAATATGTTTCCTTTGCGCGAAGTGCCCTTCAGGATGCACTACATGGTCCAAGGGTGCCACTCGCCTCTTGACTGATTTGGTAGACATCAATAACCCTTAGAGTCAACATTCCACTAGGTGAACTTATGGGAGACTAAGGGCCTCTAAGAAATAAGGCCCTTGCCTTATTGCGCGCCCATTAGAATCATCATGAGAGACTATCACAGTCTTCCCTCATGGCATCGTGGGTCCTCTCGAACTAGGTAATCGTTAACCTACCGTTCGAGCCACAGTGGGAGTGCTAGAAGGTTGTGGTAGGGTTGTTGTCCACACCTCTCCCTCAACATCTCTGGTAGTCGTGCGTGACCCCTTTACTCCATATCTGAGTCTGGTTGGCAAGCTATCATCAGCCTACATCATCAACAAATCATCTTAGAACATATCCATATCTTATCATCCAATCAGATGCACTAATATCACAGTAAAACAATCAAACCCCAATGGCACACTCCCTGACTCGATCCAGAATCCAAGGGGTTCTATCGATGCCTCTACATCCTCGAGGTCCAAAATCCTACATA
Organism: Picea engelmannii; assembly: GCA_009831015.1. Taxonomy (NCBI): domain Eukaryota; kingdom Viridiplantae; phylum Streptophyta; class Pinopsida; order Pinales; family Pinaceae; genus Picea; species Picea engelmannii. The sequence continues at coordinate 8,575 of WSFP011596343.1, read as the reverse complement.
CTCAATAAAATTGAGTCAATAGCACATGTCTATGTCAAGCGGTAAAACGACATGTCATCAACCCATATCACCTCATAATCAAAATCAAAAGTTTTTATAGCATAATAATATGGATCAATTGTGAGCAAGTGTCCTCAAATAATAGGTTCACTCAGTGCACCAGAGCGAGATGTTACATACATACCCTCTGGGTCTAAACTTCATCCTAAAGTTTCACAGTATAAATGATGAAATAAAGTGTATCACAATATCATATGTCTATCTATCAAACAAAAATGGAAACTGTCGACGCATATCATATGCGTCCTCCTAGGTCGCAGAGTGTGGACTATAGTTTCCCCACTGGACCTTGACCTGATCTACTCTTTGACATCGTAGCTGTCGAATGTGATTATCCAAGATGCAGATTGGCTCAGCCGTGAGCGCTCCCTCATCCGACACTCACCAGGTGCTCAAGTCAAAACATGTGTAGGTTCTCTAAATAAATGTTTAAAATGGAGACATGAAATACATTGAGCAAAACACCTCAAGAATCAAGCAAGACTAGTCAATAGGCCACCGGCCTCTCTTTTCCACAATATCGTAGGTTACAATGAACCTAGGAGATAGTTTAGACCCTTTTTCCAACTAGATCGAACTCTTATGCAGTTTCAAGCACAAGAGTACTCAATTGCCACATCGTAACTATGGTCGACATGATGCACATCGACATAACTCTTATGTCGATCCTGTGCTTCTTGGATCCTTTGTCTTATTATTTGAATTTTCTCTTCCATTTATTGGATCACTTCTGGTCCCACCAGTACCTTATCCTCAAGCCGATCCCATATCAAAGGCGTTCGACATGGTTGCCGGTAGAGAAACTTGAAAGGTGCCATATTAATGGTGCTCTAGTCACTGTTGATGTAAGCGAACTCCACTAGTGGCAAGAATTCTTTCCAACCCTTTTGTTGGTCCATCATGTACATGCATAACATGCCCTCCAAGGTTTGGTTCATTCGTTTGGTCTGCTCGTCAGTCTCCAGGTGATACACAGTACTAAAGTTGCGTTGGGTTCCCAAGGCCTCTTGGAAACTTGTCCAAAATCGTCCAGTAAACATTGATCCTCGATCGGATATAATCCTCTTAGGCATGCCATGCAACCTCACAATCTCACTGATGAAAACTCTAGCTATGTTAGGTTCCTGATACGTCGTATGCATAAGAATAAAGTGAGCACTCTTCATCAAAGTGTCTACTACTATGAAAATCGAGTCATGTCTCTTTGCCGTCAATGGAAATCCAACAATAAAATCCATCGAAATAACCTCAAATTTTGATTTCAGAATAGCATGTGGTTGTAGTAATCCTTCTGGGTGTCTATGTTCAGCCTTTACCTACTGACATTCTAGACATCTAGCCACCTAGTTGACTATGTCTACCTTCATTCCCTTCCATAAGAATAAGGGTTTAAGGTCTACCCTCATCTTCATGACTCCTAGGTGAGCCAAGTAAACTGGTCTATGAGCCTCGCTTAGTATCAACATCCTCAACTCGTCGTTCAATGGTATGTAGATATGATTTTTTAACCTCCATAAACCATCACTATCAAAAGAAAATCTTTAAAATCATGGTACCATGATTGTGTTTTGTCCAATAAAACCCTCGACCTCTTGTACTAGTCATCTTCACGCTGTAAAGCTAGAATTCTTTCACGTATATTCATTTGAAGAGGCAACACCAAAAATATACGTGTTCTCTGACTCAATGCATCTACTACTCAATTCACTGTTCCTTTTATGTAAGTAATTTCGAAGTCGTATTCGCTAAGCAATTTTGACCAACATCGTTGTCACGCATTTAGGTCGCCTTCGGTAAATATGTGTTGTAGTCCATAGTGGTCAGTTCTTAGTTCAAATTTTTGTCCAAACAAGGTAGTGACTCCCAACCTTCAAGTCATATATGATGGCTAACAATTCCCAATCGTGTGTCGTGTAGTTCTCCTCATGCCTTCTCAATTTCCTCAAAATGTAAGAAATCGCTTGTCCATATTGCATCAAGACTCCGCCTAAGCCTTACTTGGATGTGTAAGAGAATACCAAGAAGTCTACATCCATGTCACAGACCTTTAGTATCAGTTTTGTTGTCAACAACTCCTTGAGCCTCCGAAATGCTTCTACGCATTTCTCGGTCCCAACAAACTTATTATTTTCTTCTGCAATTTTGTGATCAGATTTGCTATCTTCGAAAACCCCTTGACGAACTGTCGATAGTGTCCTGCTAAACCTAAGAAGATATGCACTTCCGGGACATTTGTTGGCGCAGGCCATTCCGTAATAGTCTCGACCTTAGCTGGATCCATGACGATGCCTTCACCAGAGATGACATGCCCTAAGTAGTGAATCCTTGATAGATAAAATGAGCATTTGGACAATGTCCCATACAATTTGTGCTCTCGCAGACACTGTAGTACCAAGCGCAAGTGCTCGTCATGCTCTTCCGTTGTCTAAGAGTAGATCAAAATATTGTCAATGAATACTTGGATGAACTTGTCCAAGTACTCGCGAAACACCCCATTCATCAAACTCATAAATACCCCTGGGGCGTTTGTTAGTCCAAACGGTAAAATAGTAAACTCGTAATGTCCAAACCTCATATTAAAGGTGGTCTTAAGGATGTCACCCTCATTGATCCGCAACTAGTGATACCCAGATCGCAAATCTATCTTGGAGAACACCGTTGCACCCTTCATTTGATCGAACATATTATCAATTCTTGGCAACAGACTCTAATTCTTGATCATGGCCTTGTTCAATTGACGATAGTCAATGCAGAGCCTCCACCATCCATCCTTCTTTTGTATGAAAACAACAGGTGCACCCCATGGTGACACATTAGGACGTATCAGTCCCAGGTCCAACAACTCCTTCAAGTGAATTTTCAACTCTTGTAACTCTGGGGTCGACATCCGATACGACGTTCTTGCTATCGGTTCAATCCCCAGTTTTAGGTCTATGGTAAACTCCAATTGCCTCTCTAGCAGCATCCCAGGTAACTCCTCCGGAAAGACATCTGCAAACTCTCTCACCATTGGTAGGTGTTCTAGACCTTCCACTACCCCCTTTTTATTTAATGCAAGGATCACATAAGGCTTACATCCCTTGTACATGCTCTTCCGTAGCTGCAAGGAGGAGATGAACCTCAAAGAAACTCCCTGTTTTCGTCCTACAAACACATGTCTCTGTTCCTCGTCATTGACCAAGCTCAACCATTTCGTCTTACAATTGAGTATCGCCTCATGCGACTCCGACCAGTTCATATGAATCATGCCATCATAAGATCCTAAGATCATGATGTACAGGTTGGCCCTTGTGACAAAATCTCCCAGGTTAAGGAAACATCCCGTAACCTTTCCTCCAACCTTCTGTTTGGCTCTCGAAGCCATCTCTACGAATCTAAACTCATCATGTTCGACTGTCTTTACCTTAATCCTTTTTAAAACTGCACCAGAGATGAATCTCTCGGTAGCACTGGGATCTATCAAAATACTAAGGGTCTGGTTAGCGACAGTGCCTGTCGTCTCGAGCACAGTCCATTGATTCTCTGCTTGGTAGTGGTTCCAACTGATCTAGACACTCCAGCCCTTTCCTCTGGGCAGTAATGATGGTAATGTATCTCCCCACAATCCAACATACTTTCATCTGTTCAGTAATAATGGTACCCAAAGTAGAAGCTAAATTCTAACAATAAGGCCAAACTCGAACTCCTTGACCTTAAGTTTCTAGGAAAAGATGTGGAGCATACATAAAGACTCTAAAACGGGCCTCGCACTCGAGCACTATGTATTTGACTTGTCACAAGGTGTCAAACTCATTGAGATGACGCTCAATGAATTCCTCAGAAATATACCTCTCTTGGAACCGTTCCTCAAACTGTTCCCATGACACATCATCTACGATCAGGTTCAAAAGTGGTAGGAGCATATTCCACCATAGAAGAGCACTCCCTTTTTGTTGAAATACCACCATGTGGACCTTCATGCTGGAGGTCATAAGCATGAAGCATGAAGCGCCATGCCTTCCTCTACAATCGTGCCTCGACGTTACCGTTGTCTGTGACACTCATGGATGCTAGAACTGAACTCTCTCTTATCCTTGGTGGAAGCAAACGATACTGCTAGGGCGTGCTGTAGACCCTCTGGGGTACAATTTCCCTTGCCTCAACTCAATACCGATGGTGAATGAAGGCCCTTTGATAAAAACTGAAAGGGCCTTGTTTGACCATCGTCTCCCTTACAACTAGTGAATCTAGCCCAAACACTTCTGCTTCCCCTTGGGGGTTCAAATCCAAGGGTGTGAGAACTTCTGGAGGCATCGCACCTCCTTCCACGACACCATGTCGCAAACCTCTGAGGCGTCCTCTAAATGTGATCACACAATGACACACTAAGGGTTTTAATTAATGTAAGGGTTAAAACTCACGGGTTATTGCAGTGGAAGCCTGGTGATCCACAGTCACAACGTTGAACCCGCTCTGATACCACATGTAACGATCCCACATTACGACCACCAAACCATGTACAACAGGTCATTTTATTTATATATATATATATATTTTACCAGGGTTATGTCAGGAATTTAAAGATCACTAATTAGTCAACATCGTCGACACATTAATCATATAAATGAACGAAACACAAATTTAGTAATCCGATACTACACAGGGTCGACATATCATCCCCATGTGTCATGAAACATATATCAATATATTAACATAATAATTACATCCGCCGAACACCAAGGCATTCTACCATTAATAATGACGCATTACAATATGAAACTTAAACCTTCAACGCAACTCCTAACGACCATCAATCCATCAATTCTAATTCACAATTAAACATGACGCACAAGTAACCATCATCATTGTCTATCATACATCAACATTAAATATCTTCTACCCACGAGGGTAATAATTCATGTACATTCTCACGTTAACTTAAGCAACGACACGAGATTAAGCTTCAATTAATCCATTGTGCGAGTAAATTAATCGCATAAATTCCACATTGAAAATTATAAATTAACCATCATACATTAGCAAATTTTAAAGGTGCAAGGGTAAAAGTCACTACTTCCATGATACATGATAGTAAGTAAACTCACACAAGGTGTCTAGGGTCCACACCATCCTTCAACATTGTTTTTATCTGTGCGAGAAGTTGGTCGTCTAGACCACATTACTTTTCATTACTTTCCAGTTCGCGCAAGAAGGAGTAGTTGATCATTACATATAGGGAAAAGAAAGGGTGGTTAAGTTCTAAGGGTTGAGGGATAAAAAAAATAAATCAATCAAGAAATCCCACCATCAATCGAATGGACCAAGATGGTAAAAACAAACCGAAGAGAGGTACTCCACCTTTCTCCTAAAAAGAAACATATGAAATCACTTTTTATCAATAATCTGAAATGAAAGGATAACCATCAAATGAAGAATTAAGAACCTTAACTCTCTCATTCTAAAGATAACACCTTACCCTTCTCATTACTAGTGACAATTAAAACAGTAACCTGGGCCAACAATAACGTTAACCCTTTTCCTTACAATTGACCATTAAAGGCATTATCTTTTCTCATTCTAAGAATGATAAATGTTAAGTTTTTCACGATTGTGGAGACCGCCAACCATAACATTCTCCATTCTAAGACTATTAAAGACAACAAATTTTCTTAACCAAAATTCAAGAAGAAGGTTAATAATACACTTCCATTCATAAAAGCATTTATGAAAAATATAGACAGCCAAGCATCAACATACATTTTAGTCATAAAATTAATTTATGAAAAACGTAGACAACCAAGCATCGTTACAGGTGGTCTGATAACCCATCGGTCAACACAAACTGTCAAGAACAGGGTATCAAATAAATCCTCTCATCAATGCATAACGTGGTAACTAAATTCATTTAGCGAACATTATTGTTGTTTAGTTGGAGGTTATTAAATTCTTTGTTGTCGATTGATTGTTCGCTAGATTTAACACTGAACATAAAGGTGCTGAGTAATTAAATTACATGTTGTCATTAAAAATCAGAAAGGAAGAATTATTAACATGTAGCTACATCGTGCAATGTAAGATAAAGGAAATTAATGTGGACCTGTAAATAGCTAGAATAATATCACAGTCAAATCCGATTGAGAAATTAATGGCAAAGAAGATACTACAGACTTCTAAAGGTAAGGCCAAACTATAGTGTGTTAAAAACGGTCAGGGTGCCCTCAGTCCAAGGGCTATCAGTTAGCTATTGATTCCTAGTCAACACTCAAGATCAGGCTGTCGGCAATCATGGAATTGCTATCCAGTGATCAAGTCATTCATAAGTAAAAAGTAACTGTATAAGCTATCCGACAATGTTAGACCATCAAGAATGTTGTCCAACCAATTTCCAGCAAGCTTTGTCACTACCAAAATATTTTACAGTTATCCCCAAAAACGGAATTCCAGACTCGAGTGCTATGTAAGGGAAAGACGTTGACTATTTAAGGCATTCCAACACCCTTATCGCTATACCATACCATGTACGTGTATAGCTCCATCCACAGCCTATCCATGGTTATATATATATATATATATATATATATATATATATATATATATATATCATCCTTAATATCAAAGGGCATCCAACATCGATCAACAAAACATTTAAATTATAAAATTTAAGAGATAAAACATGATAATTAACTGGTTTATTTAAGACATAATGTAGGACTCATCAAGAGAGTGGGTGGAGCTTAACATCAAGGCGGGGAGGTAATTCACTACAAACGCAGTCCCAGAAGTGTAGAAAAACACGCTCTGTAAATTAGGAGGAATCACCCAAAAGAAAGGGGCAGCTTCTCAGTGGAAACAGTGTGCGACTTCGCAGTCTAGAGGTAGGCAAATTCACATTCAGGCTTGTTAATTTGCAGAGGGAAAAAAAAATACAGCATCTAACACCGAAGAGAATCGTTTTCAAAGGCTCATAGTCATTGAGTTTAAATAGAAGAGAGGTTCTGAGTTTGTTATCAAATCACCAGTTCCAGTCAACAAAATCAGAGTATTACCCACCCAAAAGTTACTGAGTTTATCTCAACACAATTTGCACCAAGAAAATAAAATAGAGGTTGAGTGAACAATAGTGGTTATCGCAGGCATTAGAACAGTAACAAAATCGCAGCATAAGGAATAGTGTCAAATCGCCATCAACACAATAAAATGCAGAGGTAAGGTACCAAGGAGAGCCCAAGCAAACGCAAGGATTAATCACAGAAGACAATAAGTGGCTCGCTATCGGAGAAAACCCACCTTAGAGGTAACAACAAAACAAGGCGCAAGACCATCAATTAGCCAAGAAAAATCAGAAGGGGGTAGACGACGAACATGTTCATCCTTCACCCATCATCCTCGCACAGAAAAGCAAGGCATTCTGATCCATAGGTCTTTTAACGCTAAGGCGACGACCGTCGATCAGGCTCCTGGCCGACTGCTCAGGTGACGACCGTCGATCAGGTTCCTGGCCGACTGCTCAGGCGAGGACTGGTGAGCTAGGCACGAAGGCTAAAAAACCTCAAGGTCACAATCAATACACAGGGCGGTCACGATTGGTCAGGAAATGACGACCAAGGGAAATCAATCAGCTAAGCTAAAAAACATTCAGTCATGAACTAGACAACCAGTTTACCTACCCAATAAACATGCAGATGTAAATCATAAATCCTACCACAACCTAGCATTCAATGAAGAAAGCGTACCGTTGCCTGTTCACTCACTCTGAGTGACGTCTGTGCGCTCCGTGCAGTTCCCACTTGTCGACTGGAAAAACTTCAGCGATACCTCCCAACCAACGCTAGGGGTACTCTTCTTTCCCCTTAGCCCCCTGAGCCGAAAAGGGGCCACACACACTATCCAGAGATTGAGCTACCACTCATCTCTGAGATGGGTATTCCCAACTCCCACAAGTAAATCAGTGAGGATGATATTTCTGCAGTGTAACGTTATGCAAACAAAATATGGTCCTTCATCCTTCTCCTTCCTTCATTTTATAGAGTTTATGACTTCCTTTCTTTCCTAAAATCTCATTTAATTAAAGTTTTTAAAAATAACTTCCTAAAATTTCTTCTCCATACAATTGTCACACATCCCCTTCATTCCTCCATTATTTAATTTACATAATTAATTATTTATCTTATTTCCCCCACCCACCTAGAGTTACTCCTAGAATCACTCCTAGGTGTCCCCAAATTCCCTCATAGGTTTTAAAGGCTTTCCCTATTATGGAATTGTTAATTCAGTTTAAAATTAGAAAGCTCCTAAATGGTAGACTCTTACTAAGTTGGCTTTCCTTTCTTCCCTCAAATTCTCCTTTTTCCCTTTTTATGTTACCCCCTTTCCCTACTTTCCTAATTTTTTAATTTCCCTCTTTCCCCTTTTTATTAGAGCTCAAAATGCAGTTGTGGAATTTAACCCCTTTTTCCCCTTTTATCATTAAATTAATATTTTAAAATTATCCAAATAATAAAACCATTAATTCCCTTTTTCTTTTAAATTTTATTCC
>WSFP011596336.1:0-10030 GCA_009831015.1 Picea engelmannii | reverse complement strand
TGTCTCGATTATTCATATGGTACTTTCCCCAACAGTGCCTTGATGCAATTCTTCAAAACATGCAAAATAAACTCTAGAAAAAGTATTTCATATGCAAGATGAACTAGAGAGGATTTATTAAGGAGATCCCTCTGTTAAATCTCCTACAATGGTGGTGTGGACATGAAGAATGAGATTTGGAAAGTCCAATGAAAGTTTGTTTGCCCTTTACATATTTAAGTGAGTTTTTCTGCATATCTTAGCAATATCCTTTGTAAGGATTTCCTCATGTAATGTGAATTATATGCATCACTAAACACCTATAATGTGAAGATGTGTGCAAATGTATGTAAGTCTCAAAACTTGCCCGAAGACACTATAATCAAGAAAGAGGCCTACCAACTGTACAAGAAACAAATGCCCAAGGTGTTAAGTGCTCCAATATATATACTCAAAACATAAAAAATTCTACTTATAACAATGTTGTTTTAAATAATCCTCCTTATCCAAAGGGTCTTCACCAAATTCACATGATCCTCTAGACTCTTATCTTGCATTAAAAGTCACACAAAGTCAACATGTCAAATGCTTTGACATTTCAAATTTAAGTTATGGATCTAATTTTGTGTTTCAAACTACAATTTAGTTTGCAATACAAGCAATTATACGAGAGCGTGAGATAAATACCACTCAAATCATTTTTCTTTTCCAATTAAATTTGGCCTTGAATTTGGTTGGAATTACGTTGGAAGTCAGAGTTCCACCTATGTGGTGTAGACTCTGTCTTTGGCCAATTTTAAGAGAACACAGTATTTTGACTTGCCAAAAAAACAAAACTCATAAAAAATAAATCGATTTGAATACCTCGTCGTCTCATACAAGAGTCTATTCCCTTTTTGAATGAAATTCACAAGGCTAAGAAAAGTGAGGATTGTAGACTCGTCATCTCGACATTGCAACTTTAAATATAATACATATGATTATTAAGGAAATAACTATTGAGAATTTTTTAAAAAGTTACATTCACAACAAATGTGCAGGTAGAAACATGCATGCGATTATATTGCTTTTATTATTTTTAAATTTAAAGTCACATTGTAACATTCCCCATCCCAACTAGGTCCATTACATGCAAAATTACACATAAATTAAAAATTTTCTGCTAACTAATCCTATAGCTTACTAGCTACAGGAAAACATACAATTTTAACGATTTGCTAATACCATGAACTAGATGCATCTACAACATTATAAAATAAACGTAAAATCCAGTTGATAACCCAAATACAACAACATATAAATTGTTCTCAGACACAGAGTTAATACACAACATTTAAACTCATAATGCAACATAGAACACGATAAAACACTTATCTTTTAAAAACGGTTGGGCAACCAACTGTTTGGGATGGACATTCCACCCAACCATAGACTGTTCCAAATCTCAACAGTAAGTCACCCTCGAGTTGGGAATAGCAATCCACAAAAGAGGGTGGTCTCTCACTATCCACTAAGAACTCAAAATTTCCCACAACTCACTGGTATTCTCCCACAACTATCATGATTCCCCCTAGTTCTCTTCCTCTCACCCTGCTCAACCCAAGGAATGTACCCCTTAATTGCTCCTAGTCCATCGAGTGTCCCATTCATTTATCAAGGTCTCTAGCACATGTAACCATGAATTTCACTACTGGTAAACTCAAGGGAACTCATTGCCAGGAAAACTACCAACAAACAACAACAAACACTTGTTGTCACAGTGAAACTCCCACAAGAGTTCACTCTTCTGGCCTAACATCCTGGCTCTTCATTCTTCTCCTCCAGCTCCAAAATGCTCCATAATTCTCCCTCCATGGTTTCTGCAACTCCTAAGTTCTTTTATGTTCTCTGCTTGATGCAAAACATTGACTGTCTAAAATTGTTGTAACTCCCCATACAAATTTCCTCTCTTTTTCTTACCTGCTTGACTTACACTCTTCCCCAAACTCATTGTACTGAACCCCCTTGCTTCAAATAACTATGGGATGTGACTTCTCACACCCACCCTCTTACATGTATTTAATGATTGGCTTTGGGAACATTCAACACCAATTTAGAAGGTTCATATACCAATAGAAAATTTAGGAAGAGGGTTGAATTAATAAACATGGGTAATTCCCCCTTGGACCTTGTTGAGGGAAATGTATGGATTACCTTACTCAATCATTTTCGAATCTTGCCCGGCTAGGACAAGATAGTCGGGAATGTTGCCCAGGGTTTTATAGCCTCAAAATATTCTCCCAATCCACAAGTATTAATTACTAGGATCGAGGATGATTTATTAATGAAAAGAATGTTGCAATATAAAATAAAATTTATACAAGTTTATGTAATGAAAACAAATTGTATGATAAATTAAGCATGGAGATCAAAAAGAGAAAAGTAACCAAGTCACAAATACACATATATGAGACAGAATAACAATCTAATTTTATTTCATTCCGAGATATCAAAAGTGTTTTTCTCTTTACAAAACCCTTGCGAGGGCAATGACCAAAGTCTGATTTATAGATCCCTGATGAACACCATACAAAAAGACTCCGACAATAAAGTAAAACTGAAATTTATAATATGGATCAGCTTGCCACAAATTGCTGCCATTTTGCTTTTGCAAGATATCCTTCATCAACCATGAAACTTAATTCACAAAAAAACAAGAATACACACACTATCAAGGATGGATCAACACCTCTAAAACAAGCGTTTGAAAAGTTTGGTTTAGTCTTGAACCATGCTGTCTACAATAAGACCCTGTTGTCAAAAAGATAATTAGGCTGTGAATAAACTCAAAAATGAATGAAAACTAAAACTATCTCATGCAACCAAAGAGAAAACCTTAGTCTTGCTTTCTCCTTCTATTCCCCATTGTCTCTTCTTTTCATTCAACTTCTATTCTTTCCAAATAAGTTGAAGTAGTTCAACTAGTTTCTTTAGTTAAGTTGATTTAACTTAACTAATTAGTTTAGGAGAAATAAATAATAGTAATATAGTTAAGGGTCTTTAATTAATAATAACTAGGTAGCTGGGACCCCTTGTGACTCCTGTCATTTCCTTCTTTCAAATCATAAAATATAACACAAAAAGGATAATAATTTTGACTATATTCCACCCTTGTAGCTCCCTTAAATATCTTTCAAATTGGATATTTAAATATCAGAAATAATTTATATCATATCCAAAAAAGAATATATATGTCCACATTATCCACATTATCCACAAAATATCAATACAAAGCTTGCTGTCCAAAAATACTGAAACCCACTAAGCACTGTCTTCATCAACTGAAATCATAAAAACACATAATCTAAAAACCATATTTGCCACTTTGTGAGGCAATTTTTCTTTATTCATTACTGTTTCCCTTAGATTTCTCGGAAGTAGCCCGTGGTTGATTAGACCCTTGGGGCTATATCTCGCTGATCACATGGGAACAATCATCCTTCAAATGCATGTGGGAAGACACAGATTTTGAGGAATCATCAGAGGGAGAAGAAGGGGAGGCAACTGCTTTTCCTTTATCTTGCACAGGTTGGGGAATATCAATTTTTAGTTTCTTACTAGCATGTGAAGATTGAACTAGCGAAACAACACGTGCAATCTGAACATTGGGATTGACAAGTGGTGGAAAAGAAATGACATAGTGGGCCAACCACGATGGTGAGAGACAAGTGGGTTGACGATCTCTTGCCATCCATCATTTGTGGGGACTTCCGGTTGCAAGGACACATGTGGAGGAACGAGAATTCTAGGGATGTTCCGAGGAGGCTGGAAAGGGGGTCTTTCTGGTCAAGGGTGCACTATTCCATGACCAATCCAATTAAAGAACCCAACTTGGAACAACTGGTTCAATTCTTGAGGATCAACATCAAAATGGATAGAAAATCTAGGCCTCCTGTTGGATGCAGGCCAAAGCGAAAAAGCAAGGCGATTTTGGGAAAGAAAGCATGCACAAGGAAAGCGACAGCTGGAAGGAAGAACAACATGCGCACATGCAGGGAAGACCTAACGATATTAGGGTTAGGGTTTTGGTAATGTATTGTAACAGTTGAAGAGCCATAAACATATAAATATAGATACCAAGGTATCATAGGGGGTTCGAGAGTATTATCAAGTGTTAGCTAGTTATCTATGAGTGGTCACAATATGTAATATTTTGCTGTATGACCTATTTTTGTAAGCTGTTGAGCTAGAGAGGACAGAGGAGGGTATATCTCGAGGGTTAGATTGCAGGCCGAGGAGCCTGGTGCGATTTAGTCTGACTCATATAGATCTTGCCCAACTGGAAGGGTTGTAAGCGCGCGACGTTGCAGTGACATAACAACTATAATAAAAGAGTTGAGAGCCAAATCTTTGTGGACGTATCCCAGGAGGGGGTGAACCACAACAGCATCTATGTTATGAGATTGTATGCATGCATATATTTATTGTCTTCAGTAGTTATTGTTATGCATGAGTTTCTATATTTATTGCTTAAGTAGATATTGCGTTATTTGAAGGAACAAATGGTTATATTTCCTGCATAATCGTGAATGACAATATATTGTGGTTCCAAGTTATAATAGTGGTTCAATACATAGTTCTCATACCTCACACTCAATCCTAGGTTGTAAACACTTGAGTATTATAACCACCCATTAAAGTTATCTCGGGTGAGACTACGCAGTGCACTATGTGAGCTGTGTTGCCTTTTGGTTTACCAGGAGGGGCGATAGTTTTAGAGGCTTTGTTGGAAACCTGAACATACATGAACCCTGGGTAAATACAAACTCAGACAATATAGAAGGAGATTAAACCAAGAAATGGTTCCGTTGTCGTTGGTAGGAACATGAGAGGATTGAGTAGATGAGATAGGTTGAACAAGAGAAGAGAAAAAGAATATTAAAGCGGAAAAAGAAAACAATGAGCTACTAGAAGGGGATGTTGAGACAGTGGAATCCCACAAAAGCAGAGATCGAAAGCTGGTTAAAGACTAAAGAGCTAGAGTTTGCACAAAAATACAATAGAAACCCTAGAATAACACCACACATATCTTGAGAAATACATGTTTACAGATTTGCACAAAGTCTTTTTATGTGATTTTCCACACTTACTGCAGGAGTGGATGCTAAGGTTGAAGGATAACCACACAATGAACCGGATTCAACAGTTAGAGTGGACTGCGATACAGATTGAGCAGTTACACCAGGTGAACAACAAATTCACATGCGTAGTAGATTTTTGGCTTGACAGTATTGTGGAAGGTTTTATAACAGAGTTTGCAGTCGACACAACGAAGTCATATAGTGTAACAGAGCATGAGTTTCTACGTGGACCTCGAGGAAGGTACATTCAATCACTGTATACTTCTATCAAGATACTGCTATATAACAAAGGTGTAATGACAATGGAGTCAGACAACTAAACTTCCCTGCATGCATGGGGGAAGGGGGGAAGCACTGACATAAAGAGGAGAAATGGAAGGAGGAAAGGATAAGGGAAAGGAGGAGGAACCCTTGGACCCAATCATGATGAATGATGATCAGATCAAGCAGATCATGGAAACAACTGGAAATACACGTAGCGGAGTACCCTACCAATACAAGGTGAATACCAAGAAGAGAGCCGTAGCCGCGAGGGAAGGATTGGAAAGTGACGAGGAAGAGGTAGAGGATCTCCAGGATGTGGAGAAGATTGAGGAAATCCTTTGCACAACATATGAGAGGAAGACGAGAGGTCCAAGAACGGGAAGAGAAGGCAAAAATCCTATCCATATTAATGTCAGCGTGGAACCCATAAACCCATGTGCGACTAATACACCAAAGAGAACACCACTGTTTAGACAACCGAAGTTCAGAAGCAGTCAGACAGCAGGAAGTACATCTACACAAGGAACAACAACTGGAGTAGCCAGTTCAAGAAACACTAGTCAAGTATCTACACCGCACGAAGGTAGTAGTTCAACATTCAGAATGGCAGGACACGATCCTACCATCATGTTACCAGAATTTCGAGGAGAAGTAGTAGAAGACCCTGAGAAACACTTTTTTATTTGTGCCAAGATCTGGGAAGAAAAACAAATCACCGATGAAGATACTAAACTTGCACAGTTAGCTATTATGCTAAGAGACTGCGCATTAGACTGGTACATGAGTCTAGATGCAAACAATGCACCTGGGATGACAAGGACACTGACAGACATTAAGAAGTTACTAATTAATGAGTTCCAGAAGCCGAGTTTAGAGTATCAATACATGAATGAGATGATCAAAATTAGACAGAAACCAGGAGAATCCATATAGCATATTGACCAGAGATTCAAGCAACTGAAGGGGAAGTTGAAATATCTTATGACCGATATGCAACATCGACACCTGTTTGTCAACTCATTACTCCCACACTTAAAATATGGACTGCGACAACATAAGTTTTAGATGTAGGTAGAGGCTCTGCAAACAACCCTGCAAATGGAAGAAAACCAGTACCAATAGACAGATCCATCCATCGAAGAAATAAAAGAGGACTTGGAGAACTTAACATTTCAACTAAACCAGAATAAGAGTAAGGACATATGAGAAGCTGTTTGGTGTACCACATGCAGGATGGAAGGGCACCACAATAATGAATGTCCAACATTCACATAGTTTATGGTAGCATGAATGCCAAATCCATTACCACCAGGGGGACTATGGTGTGAAATCTGCAAGAAACTGGGTTACGATCCATATCACTGCACGATGATGCAGAAATACCAGATAGTCCCAAAAACTTCATACTGCACCTTTTGCAAGTCAGTAGGACACGCCGAAAAAGATTGTAGAACCATGGAGCTAATGAGAGAGAGGACATCAGATGCATATAGAGTGTAGGCATAAACGATGGCTGGGCAAGCCACACCACAGTTTAATCAAGTTCCATCTCCATACAACACTGCACACCAACAATATAATACTGCACAAAAACCATATAATAAAATGTAGCGGCAGTACAACACAACACAACCTTAGTACAATACCGTGCAGTATAATCAAGCACCTTTGTATAACACGCCAAGAGGAGATTGAGCAGGTTACTAAGGGGGAGGACGAGCGAGAGGAGGTTTCATACAAGGTAGAGGACCAATGGTATGTCACAATTGTCAACAACCGGGACATTATGCAAGAGAATGTCCACTTCCACCAACAACCTATATGTACTGTCGCGCATCAGACCATGATACAAAAGAATGTCCAACACTATTAGTAAAGATTCAAGAAAAGAGGAACCAGAACAACCAAAATGTTCAGTGTATTTCAGTCGAAGCAAGGGATGAAGGACAAAACATCGATATAGTTACTCGCGGAGGAGTGAAAACAGGGAACGATGCAGTCTGACAAGAGCCAACACAAAATCAATGGGTGAAGAAGAAAAAAGAACCAAGGAAGCAATTCGACATGCAGAAGGAGAAGAATATCTTTAAGCAAGCAAGACAAGAATTTCAGAAGGAATACATGGCGTCGACTTCCACTGCGCAACAAAAAAAGGAAACACCAGAGTATGAGATGCCTCCGCTATTGGATCATACCGACGAAATGCAATCCATGGGACAAGTAAGTACAATTAAAGGCTTTCTGCAATCATGTGTAAAAGTATTGAGTGATCTAGCATCTGTGAAAATATTGCAAAACATACTAGAAAAATGTAGCACAGAAACGGGAGGAATCCTAGAGCCAAAAACAATCAATCACCTACATACAAGAAGAAGAACAAGTACAGAGTTCAAAATAAATGCCAATATCAAAGATTTCAACATGGGAGATATATACTGGATCTAGGATCTGAAGTTAATATATTACCAAAGAAGACATGGCATTGCATGGGAGTGCCTGCATTAGGATATTCCTCGGTTCAATTGAATCTGGAAATCCAACACAGAGTCCTACTAATCGGTAGACTGAAAGGAGTGACAATATACTTGGATGGAGTGCACACTAAAGAAGACTTTGAAGTCATTGAAATAGTGGACGACACAACACCTTACCCAACATTCCTTGGTTTGGATTGGGCGTTTGACAACCAAGACATAATCAACTTGAAGACTAGAAAAATGACATTTGAGTCAGGAGAATACAGGGTCATCATGCCATTAGACCCATCAGAAGGGGAGAGGTTTGTAGAACCTACTTTCCTAAACTTAGAGGAAAACAACCAGTTGTACAGAACAACTGCGCACAATGAGGATTACGTAAACCCAACTGCGGATGGGATACTCATCTGGCGGAGCATTACTTCATGTGCAACAAACTCAGATACCGGTTTAGAAAACTGGAAAAAAAGGCTACACGAAGTTTCCACGAGAAGATGTGCACGAATAGAATGCGTAGTAAGATGGGTAGGCACAGAAATAAGGGAACCACCCAGTTTCCACGGAATAAACGATTTGGAAACATTCTTGGCACAGTACAAAGACGAAGTCTTAGAGAATCAGAGAATGTTAGCACTTGATATAGCACTCAAGGCCACACCTGCAAGATGGTGGGGCGCACATAAAGAGACTATTATGGATTGGTATCAATGTAAGAGATTACTGCACATAAGGTTTTGGCGTAGAACAAAAAAAAAACAAGCAACAAAGGTACGATGGATAGAGGGCACTAGAAGAACACTTGGAGAAGTGTAGAACGCTGTGGAGAATGACACCCCAAGAGGAATGGCCTCATCATTTCATACACACTCTAGAGGGCATACCAACGAACTGGTATATAGAATGAGAATTGTGCAAAGGAACTGCGACTTGGATGACATTGCAACATAATTTTACAATCACTTTTTCATTTGAACATGAAAACCCCAACATAGATGCAACTCTCAAACAAATAATAGGAGTGATATTCATCAAGGAAATGGAATTCGAGCTCATAACATAAGAGAAACAGAGGAACAAAGAGACAGTTAAGGAAATGTTGTCATGTTACCATGTGCAGGAGGAAGCACCAAATGAAGACGATCCACATGATATTCAGATCGAAGAAGGAAAAAGAGAAGTGGAGGGACCAACTATAGAATCAAAAGTTATTGCCGCGCCAATCAAGATAAAGAAATTCAACATTGGGACACTTGAGCATCCCAAAATGGCCAACATTGGAGATTACTGGGATGAGTAAATGGTAGAAAGCATATCAGAGTTATTGCACAAGTATAGTGACTTGTTTCCTACAACATTTACAAAGATGAAGGGTATAGCTAGAGAGCTAGGAGAAATGAAGATACCACTCAGACTTGAAGCAAGATCAATCAGACAACGACCATACAGGCTGAATCCAATATATAAGCAGAAAGTCAAAATTGAGATCGATAAGATGATCGAAGCCGCAATCATAGAACCGATCAAAGAATCAAAATGGATAAGTCTGATGGTAGTGCAGGACAAGAAACAAGGAGGGATAAGGATATGCGTTGACTTGAGGAAGTTGAACTATGCATGCCTACATGACCCGTTCCCTATACCTTTCACAGATGAAGTATTAGAGAACGTAGGAGGATATGTGTAATGTCCCCAAGGCCGAGCCCAGTTGTAAATCTGATGTATGAAATGAATTGTAAATATGTGTTATAGCTTGGTGAGCCAAGTTTGTATAAGCCGGTGGGATTATGTGATTGTTAGGCTAGAGAGCCTAAGGGTTGGAGGCCAAGGGCCTGATTTTGTACTTGTATATATGCAAAAACATTTAATAAAATTGTAAACATCGCCAGGTGCATACCGACCACGATGAATGAGTGAAGGGGGACTGAGTTTCCACAAAGAAGGCAAGGGATTAGGGGCTGGAAGGTGGGAAAAGGGGCTAAGTGTTTATCCTGGGGGGGGGGGGGCTTAAGCCTAGGAATAATATTTTATTATTATTCCAAAAGAACATGTGCCATTTATATTTTTTATCCTAAGTTCCTAACCAAGGGAAGGTGATGCGCGCTGGTGGAACGCATGCAGTCTCCAGGGCGATAAGTGTCGACCCTGGTGCATGTGAATAAAACAATTTGGGTTCACTCTCTCATGGGAGCG
>WSFP011596328.1:0-10030 GCA_009831015.1 Picea engelmannii | reverse complement strand
AGCCATAGAGTCGTGCCTTTGTGCAGGCGTAGAGTAGATCGGCCTTTAAATGATTGTAAGGCTGATATCTAGATGTGGATAACGGACTAGACAACCCATTCAATGTAATTGAATAGGGTAGGTAGATTGCAGGGAAGAGCATAGTAGAGTTAGAATCTGCGAGTAGAGAGCAGAAGAGAAGGAGCCGAGACCTTGTTACAGGCCATGCTTAGGAACACCTTGTAAATACAGGTGTTTTCCATATTTAATACAAATAAAAGTTTTTCCTGCATGACTATGTGTTAAATGAATGTCTGTGAGTGTTCTTTTGTATGATGTAGATGTATGTTGTAGGTTTGCATTTGCAGAAGTGTGTTTGATTTCAGGTGAAGGTCTTTGAGGTTTCATGTCAGGAGGGCATGAAAGAGTACCGCCATCTCTGAATACCAGTGCACTGAAGCACTTCTGAATTCTGCGGGTTCAGACAAAGATGTGCTGCGGGCACAAAAACTGGAATAAACAACTCGGAGGAGACTTGTGAGGTTGCTGAACACCTCAGGAGGCAAGGTTGTGTAGGAGATACACAGTTGCAGACAGAAGCTCTGAGGAGTTTTGTGAATCTCTGCCAGGTGGGCATTGAGTTAGTGCAAGGAGTGCACAAAGGAAGAATTCTACTGAGAGTTCACTGAAGAAACAAAATCACTAAGGATTCTAAGAGCTCTTCCAGAAGGGCATTGAGCAGGTGCATAGAGTGCACAGAAAGAAGACAAAACTGTTGGACGTTATGTGACAATATACTCTACCAAGAGGGCATTGAGTAGGTGTGCAGATAGGCACAGGGGGAAGATAACTCTTTGAGTTATGTAATTTAAAGAAGAATCCACTGAGGGATCTTCGTAGGGTTACTGAATACCCGGAAATACTCAGCAATAGGTTGCTCGAGTAGACGGAGAGCCAGGAGGGCATATGAATTCTCCATCTGAGGGAGAAAGGAAAAAGGACAAGTTTCCCTTGGAGGTCGAAGCTACATGAAAGATCAGGGTGGATAGAACCTTTGTGTGCATGTGAATACCCTGTAGAGGCGCAGAAGTTGAAGAATCCTTCGAGGATACGAAAAGAAGGATAAGCTCAAGAGGGAAAGTGCTTTTATGCGCAAAGTCATAACTGCAAGGAGTGCAAAATCTACATAACCCTTTTACGAGTTATGAGTACCCAAAGCTTAGGAGGGACAGTGCTTTCATGCGCGCGACGAAGTTCAAAGTCGAAGAGTTCGCATAGAATAAAGAAGTAAAAGGTTGAGACCTTTGAAATACTTGAAATTCTTCCAAGACTGGGAGGAACGTGAAGAAGCTCGAGAGGAGGCACAGTAGTCGTCCATTCAGACTGCAGGTGAATCTGGATCGTTTAAAGGTCATCACGTCTAGAAGGCAGTACGGGAGAAGCGCACAGGGGAATGAACTGAGCCGTCAGATCTTGAGTGGAGTACCCGACAGTCGTTAGATATGTCAGGAGTTGCGAGGGAGCTAAGCCCTCATACAGTAGAACAGAAGAGAAAGTCCCGAAGGAGTTCATATCGAGAATTCGGTGTTCGGGAGTTAGGGAGTCTGGAGGCGGAATTCCGGGAGATTAACATCTGAAGCCCCGAAAGAGAAAAGACAACTGGACCATTCGTTTGGCAGAGGACACGTGTCGCGAGATATTCTCTATTGGGGACTCAGACATCAGAGGTTAGAAGAGGAAGTCTTTCAACTTCACGAGTGGTGAAAACACAAAAAGGCGAGAACTCCACGTTGTGGGCCTAGTTGACGTCACGTCGAGGTATCAGAATTCATAGGATCAGGGATCCCGTGGACAAGAGGTCAATGCTTTTTGGCATTTAAAATCCCAAAATCGTGAAAGGAAGGGAAGGTCGGGACAACAGTTATTTCGGCATTTCGTGTGTCGGGATATCGGGAGTCGAGAGGTCGGGAGGTCTGACCCTCGATTAAGTAAAACCTGAAAGAGATAAGGCTACGGTCTTATGAGGACTGGTCACTTGGATTGGAGCATAGCTAGATGGGGCTAAGGAAAGAAAGGGTTGAATCAGAATTTTAGCGATCGAGAGATCGCGAGAATAGTAGTTCTCGTGACAACGGGAATCATAAAGTCCCGAAACCCGAAAATTCATATCAGGAAAAAATCACGGTCGATGTGCAGAAGACTGTGTGGGAAATAAGGACCTGTGAATCGATTTTAACCGAGATTCCAGTGGGAATCAAAGAGCCACTTCAGCTCGAAGGTGAAATTGGAACGATCCTTAAAGACCGGGAGGTCAGCGCAAAGAACCTGTCGAGGCAGAGAGGTGGCGTCTACGTCAGTGATGGTATCAGAGCGAGAACTCTGTTTGTATATTTCAAGTAGAGGGAGAAGGCAAAGCAAGAAAACAGAGTATTAAAACTCTATGGTGATTGAGAAGACAATCAACATGATTGTAGGAAGAGGTTGAAGCACTCAAGTTTGTAGGAGTGAGTAGCAGATTTGCCAAGAAGGAAGACAGAGACATCAACATGGCTACTGAAGGCCGTAGGTATGCTGGGAGAAAAAACCCAGAGCTGTTGAGTACAGTCGAAAGGGGGAAAGAAATTTCCGACATCAGGGAAAGAATGGAAGAGCTTGAACTGCGGATGTAGCAGAAAGCCAAGCCAAGATGGGTATATGAATGGCCCATGATGAAGACAAAAGAAAAATGGTCGGTCAAGGAGTTGATGGCTAGAAGACAACGTAGATTGTTAAAAGGATGGTTGGGGAATAATGAAAACCTCGATGAACCTGAGGAGATGGTTCAGATATGTGAACCAGAGACTGGGAGAATTCTCAGTGAAGAGAACAAAATGGGATCAACTGAAGATCTCAAGAACTGCCAGGAGGGAAAAGAGGAAATTCCAAATTGCCAGGTGGGAAAAGAGTTGGGATCATTGTGGGATCTCACAGAATGTCATGAGGACATCCGGGGAATTTCACATTGCCAGCTGGGCAATGATATGAGGTCGCTACAGGATATCGAAGACTGCCAGGAGGGCAGTAGAAGAATCCCATATTTCCATATGGGCAGGGATGAGAAGATGAGACTATTTGAGGGTCTCATGAACTCAGAAGTGAGTTGGATTCAACTTGAGGAGCTGACAAAGCAGGTGAGCTGAGAGGTGGATTTATATCAACAAATGCAACTGACAAAGAATGAAGATTCATGTGGTTTTCCAAGCCATGTGAATGAAGATGATGATAAGTTAAAAACTTTCACCATTCGAGAGGACGATCTGAGGAGCCTTATAATAATTGGGGGAATCGAGATATTCCTACCACTTGCCCAAGGGGAGGCATAAGTCTGGGTTTCATATGCAGCAACAACAAAAGAACAACTAGTTGCGACTGTCAGGGGAAAAGGATTGGAGCAGATATCTAAAGTTGCCCAAGAAGGAGAGGAAAATGAGCATTCTGAGGAGTGTCTCAATGCTTTCAGCCAGGAAGCTGAGGAAGTTGTAGCACTGAAGCTGATAGCAGAAGAAGAAGAAGATGATTATGAGCATTCTGAGGAGTGGCTCAATATTTTCATCCAGGAGACTGAAAAGACTGCAACATGGGAGTTTGCAACAGAAGAAGAAGAAGAAGACAACATTAGTTTGGCTAATCTGTATGAACAAATTGAAGCCCTGGAGAGAAGGGTTAAAGTGTAGGGCATGCACATCCAACAGGTGAAGTTGGAAGCTGATGTAGAAAGCATGGGAGATCATAGTGATTTGCCCATGTGCCAAAATTTTTTGCAGCTAAGGAGACTGCATAAACAGGGCCAGCCATTGGAGCAGCTGGATGAAGTGATCAAGGAGATCAGAGAGATGATGTTAGGGTCAACAAAAACTATCATCAAGGAGAGGCTGAGCAGAGGGAAGGAAGCAGCAGCAGCAGAGAGATAAAGAGGATGAACAACTCCAGAGGATGATTTGGGATCCAGGAGGATTTCCGCAGCTGAGATGGGAAGCTCATAAGTAGGAGCTCATGAATTTTGCAGCTGAGGAGTATGATGTAGGAGCATCTCTCCACGTCATCCAGCCAGCCATGTCAGCGAATTCAAATTGCGTGATGAAGAGAGGCATAGTCCTCATTTAAAATTTGAATTGAATGTAATTTAATGATTAGGCTGGTTAGCCATAGAGTCGTGCCTTTGTGCAGGTGTAGAGTAGATCAACCTTTAAATGATTGTAAGGTTGAGATCTAGATGTGGATAACGGACTAGACAACCCATTCAATGTAATTGAATAGGGTAGGTAGATTGGACGGAAGAGCATAGTAGAGTTAGAATCTGTGAGTAGAGAGCAGAAGAGAAGGAGACGAGACCTTGTTACAGGCCATGCTCAAGAACACCTTGTAAATACAAGCGTTTTCCATATTTAATACAAATAGCAGTTTTTCCTGCATGACTATGTGTTAAATGAATGTCTGTGAGTGTTCTTTTGTATGTTGTAGATGTATGTTGTAGGTTTGCATTTGCGGGAGTGTGTCTAATTTCAGGTGAAGGTCTTTGAGGTTTCATGTCAAGAGGGCATGAAAGAGTACTGCGGTCTCTGAATACCAGTGCACTGAAGCACTTCTGAATTCTACGGGTTTAGACAAAGACGTGCTGCAGGAACATAAACTAGAATCAATAACTCGAAGGAGGCCTGTGAGGTTGCTGAACACCTCAGGATGCAAGGTTTTGTAGGAGATACACAGTTGCAGACATAATCTCTGAGGAGTTCTGTGAAGCTCTGCCAGGTGGGCATTGAGTCAGTGCAAGGAGTGCATAAAGGAAGAATTCTGTTGAGAGTTCATGGAAGAAACATAATCACTAAGGATTCTGAGAGCTCTGCCAGAAGGGCATTGAGTAGGTGCATAGAGTGCACAGAAAGAGGATATAACTGTTGGACGTTCTGTGAGAAGATACTCTGTTAGGAGGGCATTGAGTAGGTGTGTAGATTGGCACAGGGGGAAGAGAACTCTTTGAGTTCTGTAATTTAAAGAAGAATCCACTAAGAGATCTTCACAGGTTTACTGAATACCTAGAAATACTTAGCAATAGGTTGCTTGAGTAGACGGAGATCCAGGAGTGCATATGAATTCTCCATCTGAGGGAAAAAGGAAAAATGACAAGTTTCCCTTGGAGGTCAAAGCTACAGGAAAGATCAGGGTGGATAACACCTTTGTGTGCATGTGAATACCCTGCAGAGGCGCAGAATTTGAAGAATCCTTCGAGGATTCGAAAAGAAGGATAATCTCAAGAGGGCGAGTGCTTTTATGTGAAAAGTCATAACTGCAAGGAGTGCAGAAGCTATAGAACCCTTTGACGAGTTCTGAGTACCCAAAGCTCAGGAGGGACAACGTTTTCATGCGTGCGGTGAAGTTCAAAGTCAAAGAGTTCTTATAGAAGAAAGAAGGCAAAGGTTGAGACCTTTGAAATACTTGAAATTCTTCCAAGACTAGGAGGAATGTGCAGAAGCTCGAGAGAAGGCACAGTAGCCGTCCGTTCACACTGTAGGTGAATCTGGACCGTTGAAATGTCATCATGTCCAGAAGGCAGCATGGGAGAAGCGCACAGGAGAATGAACTGAGCCGTTAGATCTTGAGCGGAGAACCCAACAACCATTATATCTGTTAGGAGTTGTGAGGGAGTTAAGCCCTCATACAACAGAACATAAGCAAAAGTCCCGAAGGAGTTCATATCGGGAATTCGACGTTTGGGAGTTCGGGAGTCTGGAGGCGGAAGTTCGGGAGCTTAACATCCGAAGCCCCGAAAGATCGAAGACATATGGACCATTCGTTCGGCAAAGGACACGTGTCGCGAGATCCTCTCTATCAGGGACTCAAACATCGGAGGTTAGAAGGGGAAGTCTTTCAACTTCACGAGTGGCAAAAACATGAAAAGGTTAGAACTCCATGTTGTGGGCCTAGTTGATGTCACGTCGGGGTATCGAGATTCAGAGGATCAGGGATCCCATGAACAATAGGTCCATGTGTTTCAGCATTTAAAATCCCAAAATCGCGAAAGGAAGGGAAGGTCGGGACAACAGTTATTTCGACATTTCGTGTGTCGAGATATCGGGAGTTGAGAGGTCGAGAGGTTTGATCCTCGAATAAGTAAAACCCGAAAGAGATAAGGCTGCAGTCTTATGAGGACTGGTCACTTGGACTGGAGCATAGCCAGACTGGTCTAAGGCAAGAAAGGGTTGAATCGACATTTCAGTGACCGAGGGATCGCGATAATAGTAGTTCTTGTGACAATGGGAATCATAAAGTCCCGAAACCCAAAAATTTAAATCAGTGAAAATTCACGGTCGATGTGCAGAAGACTATTTGGGAAATAAGGACCTGTGAATCAATTTTAACCGAGATTCCAGTGGGAATCAAAGAGTCACTTCAGCTCGAAGGTGAAATTTGAATGATCCTTAAATACTGAGAGGTCAGTGCAGAGAACCTGTCGAGGCAGAGAGGTGGTGTCTGCGTCAACATCCCTACCAGAACCATCATCAACGAGCAAAAGGTCATTGTTGGGACCTTTAGACCAGAAAACTTACAGGCGATGTACAAGTTACCACCCACGTCAGACTTCACATACAATGCAGAGTTTATAGAGGGTTTTAAACAGAAGGAATGCGAGCAATACGCGAAAAGTTTATCTGATTTGATCAAGGATTGGGTCTCACACCCAGCAAAGTTCAAGGCAGACAACAATGGAATTTATTCCATATCTTCTTTGGAACCACAGTTCAAATACGTAGCGATGATGACCTGTAGATTGTACGGGAGGGAAGACACCACACATTTTTTCCTCCCATGGGTGCCCTTGATATACTCAGTAGAAGAAGGCTCTTCTTTCGACTGGGCCAAAATGTTGTCCGATAGTCTGACCAATCGGATTACAGAATATCAGACGCAGAAAGAGAGCGGGAAAGATGCTTCATTTTTTATGTCTGCATACCTCATGGATGCAGTATGTTCCATGACACCTTTTCCTTTGATGAATTGGAGCTAGACTCCATCGGATGCTGAGCCAGTCCATGTATACCATTCTAAGCTTTGGGAGGACAAGGCTTTAGATTTCATATACGAAATCTTCAACTGGGTAATGGTACCGATGCATGTTGCCATCTTCGGTAATCCACCACCCAGGATATCGGATATCATCACGGCAAATTTAAGTAGAGTGGCCGATTGGTATGTGGAGAAATAATTTTCATACATCAGGGTTTTCAATGCTTCCATCCCTCCGCATGATTTACCCTTACTTATACCCGACAGGATGGCTTGTCGCGAGGTCGCCAGGAAAACCATAATCGGTGGTATAAGTAAAGAACTGAAAGGGTTTTCAAAAAAGGTATGGCCACCTTTTCATGTTCATTTAAACACCTATTCATTATTAGACTTAGGGCATGCAAAGGCCGAGGCAACAGCCCTAGAGGATATAAATTTGGTTCATATCGAATTCAATAAACATGATCCACACAGGGTCATGAGTAATCATTTGGCCAGTTGTGGCCTTAAAAGATTTGGGCACGAGAATTTGCCTCATGATGATATTTTCCGAGGTGCGAAATATTATGATGAAGTTTTGGCTCGAATACAAGCCTTGTCGCCCGAAGAGCGGGCTGATGTTGTCAAATTCCAAGAGCATAGGAAAAGTTTCCTTCCTCCAGTATTACAGGGTGAATATTCGACGATAGCAGAGGAGCAGCAAACAGAAGCCGGAGGCTCTAAAGGTTCAGCACTTGGCCAAGAAGAACAACAAGATAAATAAGAGCAAGTTGGGGGCCTGAAACAAGAAGCCGAGGCTTCCAGTCCTCCAAGCGAGCCAACTTCAGTCATTACTCCCAGGAAATCTTCTAAACAGGTCGGCAATCCCATCGCCTTCATTACCCCCTACATTCTGCAAAGGAAATCCCGTACGCAGGTTGGATTTTGGGTGAAAAATTGACACCTATATTAGTAGAAGAGATACCTCCGAATGAATTATTCTTCTATAAGAAGAGGAAAGTGGTTGTGAGACAAGAACTCGACCAAGAGGCAGGTACTGTCTCTAAGAAATTTAAAATTTTAACTGATGGGAAAAATATGAAGAAAGTAGAAATCGTGACGCAAATAACAGGAACATTGGGTTCTTTTTCCACGACGAACCAATAATCACTCGGGACCCTAAAATATCAGCTAAAATGAAAAAATCATTTGATCAAGACACTAGAGGCTAAACTAGCTACATCAGAGGCTGCTGCTAAAGATCAGGCAAGTGAGACTTTAGAGAAAGAAAGAATAGAAGATCAAAAAGAAATCGAGCGGCTTAAGGTCGATCTCAAACAGACACAGTTGAAGGTTCAGACGAGTCAGACTCAGATAAGCCAACAGGGAGAATTGATAGACCAGCTTCAGGCCAAACTAGAATTCACCGAAAGCCAAGTAATCGATATCGAGATATTTCAATCCCAGGCAATAGAGATCAGAAAAAGGTTATCGATGGCGCAACAAGGTCTACTTGTTAAAGTAGAAACAATTCAAAGCAGTTTCCAACTCATTGATTAGGTCTTGGAAAAACTCTCTCTTAAAGAAAGGGATGCCATAGCAGCTCGGGTGGCGTTCCAGGAGGCTATTATAGCCACAACGAGAAGGGAAATAAGAAGTAGTTATAGTTTTCCCATCGCAGAGAAGACCAGGGGTAATATCTTGTTGAAAGAATGGGAGCGAAATTTATCTGAAGGTAAACAACAAGCTATGAAGCTAAGGAAATCTTGCGAAGAAATTTCCATTTTGTTAAGTGAGATTTGTTTGGGTTCCGATGGTGAAAGTGGCATGGAGATACTGGGTCAGATCAATACAACTAAATATATGCTTAATATCAAGGAAAAGGAAGAAAGAGAATTAGTTGAAATATCACAAATAGCTCAAACATACATAGTGCAAATAGACAAATGGCTAATTAAACTGAGTATACTATTATTCTCTATCAATGCCAAAGATTAACAGGTGGAAGGAAAGCTACCGCTATTGATGAAAGACTGCTATGCTTTTGAGGAAAATAATCAAGCAGAGCCATCTAAGTTAATATCATAGCTGGTGGAGAAGTGCATTATTTGCAAGGAGCATGCGAAGAGGCAGGTTTCGGGTACTAGATGAGAACAAAGATAAAGAAACAAAACGTTTCGACTCCTTTTGATTATAACCAAAAACCTGTGGAACTATTGAGATTCCAGTGCATATAAATTTGTATAAATATACATTTTGAAGAAAGAAAAAGGGGCTGGACCTTTTTGATTAATTGTAATAGAGACTGTCTCTTTTCGAGACTTAATACAAAGCAATCCAGAGATTCCTAACTCCGTCACTACTGTGTTATGAGTTCGTTCTCTCTGTTATTTCATTTTCATTCTTATTTCACTTATATATATCTGATGAATGTTGCATTGCAATTTAGTAAAACTTCTATTGCAGTGATTAATATTTAGCTATCTATTGTTTATAGTTTTTCCTCTGTATCGGCTACTAGCTGGTACAAGACCTATAAATCTTTAGTTTGTCATATTTTATGCTTCATCGGACCATTTCTTATCTTATTTTCTTCTTTTGTTTATATAGTGAGATTCTCTCTTGATAGGGGCCTTATTCTATAGACAACTTAATGTTTTTCCAATAATTCATACACCTTTTATTTCAGATATAACATAGTTACGGAAAAAAGGCCTTTGGTTTGCAATTTTCTTTTAATATTGATTTCTAAAGTTCTCTTTTATAAAATCAAATTGATACAGCATAAAAACTTTCGGAGTTCTTTAAATTTTTCTATTCCTCTATGACTATCCCTATTGTAAGACAACCCAATATTGAACCCGGCTTGACAGATCAAACCCATATCACTTTTGTTAAGAACCAAATATCAATATAGCATAGAAAATCCTCAGAAAAAGTACTCAACGCCTTGAAAAAGAGATAATTTCAGATAATAAGCCTCTTCGAGGGGGCAACCTCCTTTTACCCCACTTAAATGTTCAAGTACAAG
>WSFP011596327.1:0-10030 GCA_009831015.1 Picea engelmannii | reverse complement strand
ACAATTCTTGTTTACCTACTACCACCCTAGTAGGGTCAAATCATGGCTCCCAAAACTTCAAAGATAAATATGTATTGCTCCAAAACCAATATTTTTTCAAAACAGTCTCTTGGTACTTCTCATGGCTAAATACAATTTAGTGATCTAACCCTTGGATTTTATATGAAAAGATGGAACATAGCCCAAAATAGGTTTCCAATTCATGACTAACTACTAATTTAATGACCCCACCGATATAAAACATCCATGAAATTTTCCGACCATAGCCAACCTCTAAAAAGTAGTGATCTTTGGTGGCATTAAACCTTCTCCTACTTTCAAATGAAGTCATTCTTCATAGACCTTTACCAATTTTAGATTTCTTCGACCCTATTTAGAAGTATGCATCTCCTTCTCCCTCCTCAACTTCATGTTCTTCTTATTGAGAAAACTACCTTTACGTCCAACTCAAAGTTCTTCTTCTAAGAAACCCAATGGTTTTACACTTTTAATGAAGTAACCTTCCACTTGCTTGTAGGAATGAAATAAACTCTACCTTGGATCAATATCTTAAAATTTCAATAATTCCCATATGAAGATATAATAGATGCAACCCCCAGATTTGGAAAATTAGTCCATCATGCATGGTATTGTTCTACAAACATATCAACAATTGTCTCACAAGGAGATAAAACAACATGTTCTCTCCCCAACATTGGATTTTCACTATCCTAATGTATCTTGGATCAAGGATTTCCATTGTGAAAGGATGATGACCTCATGTTGATATTGTTGATTAATTGGGTTGGTTGTCATTGATGTCAACCCTTGAAGAAAGTCCGATAGCGAATTCTGGTAGCACAAAGGTTTGGGTAATGGACCCAAGTTTGTTTGATGTATAATAATATGCATTTTGATATATTTGCAGGTAAGACTATTCTAGATGGATAGTACATGTCATGCCATTTCTGGTGGTATGTGGAACGCCACATAATTCCTCACGGTTTGAGAGTTATGGCCTTACGAAGCTGGAGGACCCTCATATGTTGGCTTAAATCCCCAAAAGGTCAAAGAAGTCAAAGTTATTGCAAAGAAGAAATTATTTAAATAATAAAGTGAAGTGACAAAGTCAAATAAGATTATTTAAATAATAAAGTGAAGTGACAAATTCAAAGAGGATTATTTAAATAACAAAGTGAAGTGACAAAGTCAAAGAGGATTATTTAAATAACAAAGTGAAGTGACAAAGTCAAAGAAGATTATTTAAATAATAAAGTGAAGTGACAAAGACAAGGAGGATTATTTAAATAATAAAGTAAATAGAGAACTTTCTAATTATGGAAAGTGGTTATAAGAAGGTTAACCCTAAAATAAGGAAAATAGGTTAAGTAGTCAAGTGGTTATTGGATATATGGACAAGTGGCAAATTGGGAAAAGTTGGATATAGGTGACTATGTGGACAAAGTGGTCTAGAAGATGCTTCTAAGGAAGCTACATGAAAGTATAAATAAGAGGCAAGGCTCTCTCATTTCAATAACACTTGAACATATTGAATATCTACAGGTGACTGAGGTAACCAAAGGATATCTAAGCCGAATTTCAGATGGAAGGTGAAGTAAAGAAGACCGAAATTCAAGGGAGGATAAATTCTTTTGATGATGCTTTCTAAGGTATGCTATTTATAGGTCATCTCACCATTTTTGCAATAATTTTTTTTCTAGAATGATTCAGACCATGAAATTGGGAGGAAATTGAGGAAACATATCCAATTAGTTGTGGTACAAATTTTAGCTTGTGGGTCTTTGTATTTTTGGAGTTACACTCCATGGAAAATAGGGTTTGTGGCTAGTCTTGAAATTAGTCTAAAACAAGTGTTTCGGGTAAAAATGTCATAAATTATTCATAACAGATCAAAATTCAGTAAGATCAAATGTGTTGGCTAGAGTACAGTCTGTAGTATTTCATGTACAATTTTCAGATCCATACAAAAAATATTTCGTGCGGGGCATACTCTACAAGTTCTCTCTCTAGAACAAGATATAATTCAACAAGGTATGCCATTTTTGATATAACTCATTTTCTGAGAGGTTCCAAGTAGCGACACCTGGAGGAATTTCATAAAACACACTGAAGAACATTGTGTACTATTTTCAGATCTTTATTCATTACAGGTACATAGTTATGATTATTTCAAGTTAGGGTTGTTGACTAATCCAAAACTAGTCATGTGAGACTAAAGTAAAGTTTGACGAAAATGCTAGTGTCTTGTTGTTAAAGTTAAGAAAGGTTTGTGGGTATGTGATCATATACACCAGGTCTATCACAGAGTTACAAATCATATTTGGATGATGAAATTGATGAAGGATTTTGGTTGAGGTTGAGGTACAGGTTGGTGCATGGTTGATGAACTTTTTTATGGTACATGTTGATTACATGTTGAGGTACAGGTTGATGCATGGTTGATGCATGGTTCAGGTTATTGGTACATGTTTTTTGGTGCATGTTGATTGGTACATGTTACAATAATATATCTCACAATGATAGTGTGATAGTGGTTCCATCATTCTACTTATATGTTAGAGCGGTTGAACGTGGCAAAGACAGGTGGTTGTAGCCACCTTCCGGTTGTAGCCAGAGAACATAGGGGTTTGTAGCCAAAGAATTGAGGAGTTGGAGCTTCCCTCATGTTGTAGCTTGAGAAACTAGGGGGTTGGAGACTCCTTCCAGTTCCAGCTGGAAAACAAAGGAGGTTAGTGCTTCCAATGAATGTAATTCTTCAATACATATAAGAAAAAACATTTTGTGGTTTTCTCCCGCTTTGGGTTTCCACATAAAAACACTGGTGTGTTGTGTATGTGTATGATTGTTCATTGTTTATTTACTCTGCAAATATTGGATGATAATCCTACATTGATATAACACTTGCATTATATGGTTAAAAAGGATTAGATTGCTCTATTACTGATTCACTCACCCTCTCAGTAATCCAACAATTGTTATCAGAGCAAGTTCCTTCAGAAATCAGTTTAACCATTGAAAGGTAGATCATGGAGAGAAACAACATGTATAAAAATAGAATACCACGGTTTGATGGGCACAAATATGCATTTTGGACCATAAGGATGAAGACATATATACATGCACATGGATTTTAAACTTGGCAATCAATTGTAGATGGATACACAACACCAACAGTTCCGCAAACAAATGACAAAGTAATGAAACTCGGTTAGAATAATTCCAAAGCCACAAATTCACTTCTGAATGGTCTTGGAGAATCAGTATTCACCAAAGTTTCACATTGTAAATTCTCTAAAGATATTTGGGACAAACTTCGAAATATTTATGAAGGAGATTCAAAAGTCAAAGCAATAAAGCTTCAAACTTACAGAGGTCATTTTGAACAACTAAAGATGAAGGAAGATGAGAATATTGCAGCTTAATTTTTACGAGTCAATGAAACAGTAAATGCAATCTTGGGATTGAGAAAATAAATCAAAGAATTTGTGATTGTTCAAAAGGTACTAAGATCTCTTCCTATGATATTTGACCCTAAGATATCAACACTAGAAGAAAGAGAAGATCTAAACTCAATAAGAATGGATAAACTACATGGAATATTCACATCATATGAAATGAGAATTGAATAGGAAAATCAAGATATAAAAGAAGTAGCCTTCAAAGCATCCAAAATGTCAAAGTAAAAGGGAAAGAAAAAATAAAAAGAACATAGCAGCAATAGTGACTTCTCAGAAGATGATGAAGAAGCGACCAACTTTGTCAGAAGATTGAACAAGGGAACCAACGAAAGATATAGAGGTAAGCTTCCTTTGATTTGTTTTAATTGTGACAGTATTGGTCATTTTGATAACAAATGTCCTCATATGAAAAAGAGAAATGATGAGACTTACTCAAATAGAAAACAAACATATAAAGGCAAAAGAACCACAAATAATTTTTTCAAGAAAAACTTATGCACCAAAGAAGATATCTCATCAGCAGATGAATATGAAGTCAGTGACAGTGAGACAAAAATAGTTCTATTCATGGAAGTAGAATACTCTGATAAAGAAGACTTCGAAGAAGAATATGAAGAGACCGAAGAATAATATGAAGAGGTGGAAGTTGACTACCTAGAAGAATTGTTGTGTGTCATAGAAGTTATCATAAGAGAAAAGAAGAACAACAAGAAACTACAAGCAGAACTAGACAAGAAAGAAGACACTCAAGAATTAGAACAAATGATCACAAATTTGAAGGTTCAAATTGAAGAAGACAAAAAAATTGAAGAATCACTCAAAGAATAGCTAGAAGGAAGAGACATGATCATTGTAAATTTGGAAGCAAAAATTGTTACATTAAGAAAGGATCTTCAAAAGAAAAATATGCAGGGCAACTCAAAATTTTTGAATGAAATTATCAACAGTCAAAAACCTCATCATGACAAGTATGGACTTGGATATGATCAGACAAAAAATGGATCAAGCTCCAAAACAACAGAACAAGAAACATATCCAAAAATCTATGCAGAAACAATCAAAGGGGATATGAAGGTCTACAAATAAAATTACAAGGACACTCCTCCACCGAGAAGATTTACATTTCAGAATCAAGTACCAACATAAACATATAGGCCTCATGAAGAAGAAGGATTCATAAGAGTACCTCCTTTAAGAATATATTCAACTCCTAGGTATCAAACTATATTTTTTGGTTTATGTTATGCATGTAATCATTTTGGACATAAAGCTGCGAATTGCAGATCTAATAACATGAACATAAACAACTTTGAAAGTCATATAGAAAATGGTTATCCAAGAAGGCCTAGTGAAACACATAGAACAAGTTACAATAGGTTTGAATCATTGAGCACTAAAGTTGAATGCTACAAATGCAACAACTTTGGACACATGGCCAAAGATTGCAGAATGACAATCCCTCCTAGAGAACCACAACAGGACAACAACATTCACAGACAAGAACCTCAAAAAATTACATGGATAAGAAAGCAAAATCAATATAGCAATGAAGAATGCACACTCCCTCTACAAGCTAAGAAGAAGAAATGTGGTTGGTATGTTGGCAGTGGTTGCTCAAAAAACATGACAGGTAATAGATACATGTTTCTTACTTTAAGAAATGAAAGAGATAGATCAGTCTCCTTCGAAAATGATGATTCAACTAAAATCATTGGAAAAGACATAGTCATAATTGGGAACAAGAATACCAAGACAGAAAATGTTCTACTAGTAGAAGATATGAAATATAATCTTCTAAATGTGATTCAAATGTGTTATGAATGTCATAAAGTTACTTTCAATTCACAAAAGTGCGAGATAATAAAATAAGGTTTAGGAAAATTGATTGCAACAACTTTGAGAACTTCAAGTAACATATATGTATTAAGTGAAATTGGAAATGAAAAGTGTTGCCTAGGAAAGGAAGATGAAAGTTGGCTATGGCACAAAATAATGGGTCACATACATTTTGATAACCTTGTAAAAGTCAACAAAAGGGAAGCAGTTAGAGAAATGCCCTAGATTACGAAACCAACCAACACTTTATGCAAGCATTGTCAATAAGGAAAACAAACAAAGACCAAGTTTAAATCAAAAGAATATTCAACGAAAAGACCACTAGAAATTGTGCATACTGATCTAGTTGGACCAAATACAACAAAGTGTTTAAAAGGTGATAAATACTTTATGTTATTAGTTGATGATTATACAAGAATGACTACAGTTTGATTTCTCAGGAATAAGTCTGAAGCTTTTGAAAAATTCAAGGTCTACAATGAAATGGTTGAAAATGAAATGGATTAAAAAATCAAATGCTTGAGATCTAATAATGGAGGAGAATTCACTTCAAAGAATTTTATGGACTATTGCAGCATACATGGAATAAAAAGACAATTCTCCATTTCTAGGACACCTCAACAGAATGGAGTTGTTCAAAGAAAGAACATAACAATATAGGAAATAGCTCGAACAATGCTAATGGATACCAAATTGACAGATATCTTTTGGACACAGAAATTCATACAATAGTTCATATTCAAAACATAGTAATGCTCAGAAACAACACTGACAAAACTCCCTACGATCTATGGAAAGGAAGACCAACAAATTTGAAGCACTTCAGAGTTTTCGGAAGAAAATGATACATAAAAAGAGAACATGGAAAAATGAGAAAGTTTGACTCTCGTGTGGACCAAGGAGTACTTGTTGGTTACTCAAGTACAAGGAAAGCATACAAGTGTTACAACCTGAGATTGAAAAAATTTGTGGAAAACATCAATGTAACAATTGATGAAATAGGTAGACAAGAATTAAAGGAAGAAGAAAATGAATCAATGGAAAAACTTTACGAAGAAGAAGGAGAAGATGAAAAAGAAGTAGAAGGGGAAGATGAAGAGGATCTGACAGAAGCATAAGAGAAAGTTCAACAAATGCTTCCAAAGACACCTAGTGGACGAGTACATAAGAATCATCTTTCAGATCAGATTATCGGAAAAAAAGATGCAGGAGTTGAGACTAGAAGAATAATATGTTCACCAGAACAAACACACCTAACACTCTTATCTACGATTGAACCAATTTGTTTTGAAGAGGCCATCAAGGATGAATTTTTGAATAAGGCCATGGATGAAGAATTAGATCAAATAGAGAAAAATGACACTTGAGAATTGGTTCCAAGACCAAATGATAAGAATGCGATCGACACAAAGTGGGTATACAAATTGAATGAAGATGGACATGTTACAAGGAACAAAGCAAGATTGATATGTAAAGGATATGCACAGGTTGAAGAAATCAACTTTGAAGAGACATTTGCCCCAGTTGCCATAATGGAAGCAATCTGATTGATTTTAGCTTATGCATGCTCCAAAAATATTAAAGTGTATCATATGGATGCAAAATTAGCTTTTCTGAATGGGGAACTTGAAGAAGAAGTTTACATTGAACAACCAGAAGGATTTCAGTTGTCATAAAACGCATATTATGTGTGTAAATTTAAGAAGGCCTTGTATGATCTAAAATAGGCTCCTAGAGCATGGTACTCTAGACTGAATAAATATTTACAACAGGTAGGGTTCAGAAAAGGAAGTGAAGACAACAACCTCTACATCAAGGTAAATCAAGATAGTATTTTATTAATTGAATTTTATGTCGATGATATTATTTTTGGAAGTATTGATGACAGGTTAAGCTAGAAATTTGAAAATGACATGAAGAATGAATTTGAAATGTCATTACTTGGAGAACAATCATTATTTTTGGGTCTTCATATATGTAAAATAAACCAAGTAATTTTTATTTCTCAAACCAAGCATATCAGAGAAATGCTAAAGAGGTTCAGAATGGAAGATTGCAAACCAGTTATCACTCCCATGCAAACCAGTTGCAAGTTGAGAAAAGATGATGATTCAAAGTCTACAGATAAGAGACAATACAAGTCAATGATTGGTATCCTACTATATGTGACAACATCCAGACCAGATGTAATGCATGCAGTTGGACAGGTGGCACTATTTCAAGAAGCACCAAAAGAATCACATGTATTAGCAGTGAAGAGGATTTTCAGATATCTCAAAGGAATAGAAGAGTTTGGATTATGGTATCCAAAATAAAAAGATCTATCACTTATTGTTTACACAGATGCAGATTGGGCAGGTTGCATTGATGACTGACGAAGCACCAGTGGAGCAAATTTATACTTGGGTGAGTGTTTAGTATCATGGATAAGCAAGAAACAATCATCGATATATTTATCTACAACCGAGGAAAAATATATTGCAACAAAAACATGTTGTACATAGGTTCTATCGATGAAACAAATTCTGACAGATAAAGAGGTTGAGTATGATGAGCCCATTCCAATCTATTGTGATAATACAAGCTCCATCAGTATCTCAAAGAACCCGATGATGAACTCCAAGACGAAACACACTCCAATCAAATATCACTTTCTACGGGAACAAGTTGTAGAAAAAAACATTAGAGTTGAATATGTGCACACAAAAGAACAAGTGGCATACATATTTACAAAACCACTTCCATGGGAAACCTTTGAGTATCTTCGCTAGAGACTCGTAGTTATTTCTACTCCAAAATGAATGTTTTTGAATGCTTATATTATATGTCATATATGTACACGAGGAAGCACCATAAAGAGGACAATTCAGGTTGGGGGATCAGAGGAGTCAATTAAGGGGAGTAGACCCGAATGGAAAGATACCTTTGCCATTGATGACAAAGGGGGAGATATTTATCATATGCAGAGGACAAATACATGGTTCCAGGGGGAGCATTGGTCACAGAGATGCATGCATGGCTCCAGGGGGATCATGAGTGATATGATTTCAGTATTGCATCAGAGTGTTTCCATCAATGCCAAAGGGGGGAATTGTTGATTAATTGGGTTGGTTGTCATTGATGTAAACCCTTGAAGAAAGTCTGATTGCGAATTCTGGTAGCACAAATTCTTGGGTAATGGACCCAGTTTTGTTTGATGTATAATAGTATGTGTTTTGATATATTTGCAGGTAATACTATTCTATATGGATAGTACATGTCATGCCATTTCTGGTGGTATGTGGGATGTCACATAATGCCTCAAGGTTTGAGATTTATGGCCTTATGAATTTGGAGGACCCTCATATGTTAGCTTGAAGCCCCAAAAGGTCAAAGAATTCAAAATGCTTACAAAGAAGAAATTATTTAAATAATAAAGTGAAGTGACAAAGTCAAAAATGATTATTTAAATAATAAAGTGAAGTGACAAAGTAAAAAATGATTATTTAAATAATAAAGTGAAGTGACAAAGTCAAAGAGGATTATTTAAATAATAAAGTGAAGTGACAAAGTCAAAGAAGATTATTTAAATAATAAAGTGAAATGAAAAAGTTAAGAAGGATTATTTAAATAATAAAGTAAATGGAGAAATTTCTAATTATGGAAAGTGGATATAATAAGGTTAACCCTAAAATGAGGAAAATGGGTTAAGTAGTCAAGTGGCTATTGGATATATGGACAAGTGGCAAATTGGACAAAGTTGGACATAGGTGACTATGTGGACAAAGTGGTCTAGAAGATGCTTCTAAGGAAGCTACATGAAAGTATAAATAAGAGGCAAGATTCTCTCATTTCAAACACACTTGAGAATATTGAATATCTACAAGTGACTGAGGTAACCAAAGGATATCTAAGCCTAATTTCAGAGGGAAGGTGAAGTAAAGAAGGCATAAACTCAAGGGAGGATAAATTATTTTGATGATGCTTTCTAACGTATGTTATTTACAGGTCATCTCACTATTTTCGCAATAATTTTTTTTCTAGAATGATTCAAACCGTGAAATTGGGAGGCCATTGAGGAAAAATATCCAAGTATGTGTGGTAGTAATTTCAGCTTGTGGATCTTTTTATGTTTTGAGTTACACTCCATGGAAAATAGGGTTTGTGGCTAGTCCTGGAACTAGTCTAAAACAAGTGTTTTGGGTAAAAATGTCATAACTTTTTCATAACAGATCCAAATTCAGTAAGAACACATGTGTTGGTTAGAGTGCAGTCTATAGTATTATGTGTACATTTTTTATATCCATACAAAAAATATTCCATGTGGGGCATGCTCTACAAGTTCGCTCTCTAGAATAAGTCAAAATTCAACAAGGTATGTCATTTTTGCTATAACTTATTTTCTGAGAAGTTTCAGGTAGTGAAACCTGGAGGAATCGCATACAACACATTGAAGAACATTGTGTACTATTTTCAGATATTTATTTATTACAGGTACATAATTATTATTATTTCAAGTTATGGTTTTTGACTAATCCAAAACTAGTCATGTGAGACTAAAGTAAAGTTTGGTGAAAATGTTAGTCTCTTGTTGTTAAAGTTAAGGAAGGTTTGCATGTATGTGATCATATACACCAGGTCTATTACAGAGTTACAAATCAGATTTGGATGATGAAATTGATGAGGGATTTTGGTTGATGTACATGTTGGGTACATGGTTGAGACAAGTAGTTGATGAGTTGGCACATACATGAGGT
>WSFP011596324.1:0-10030 GCA_009831015.1 Picea engelmannii | reverse complement strand
TCCACGCTCTGAAGTTAGAGGCTCCATCTAACTTGTTCTCAGACTTCATAGAGTTAGTCATGGCTTGCTTGACTTGGTCAAACCCTAGATTTGACCAGAAATTCAAACTTCACGTCTTGGCTTGCTGAGGGTATCAGGAGATGTGCAAGGATGGAGCGCACTGATATATCTGAAGAATAGGTCAGTCCATTCACTTAAGGTGCCTCAAAAAGAGGTTTAGGGTTTCTGCAACTTCTCCTGCTAGTAACCCTAGCGAAAGTCTCTTGGAAGCTGCTTCTGATAGTAACCCTAGCGACAGTGCCTCAACGAGCTCAATATCCTAGCGACCATGTTTCCTTCCAACATTTAGACTGAATGAAGGAGGTGTGGGCCCATAACCTATTAGAATATAGAATATTGTGTGCTCGTTTTACCATTGACGATACTCTCGTCACCCAACCATAGGCCGAAGCCACCCTCCGAGCTCCTTAACCTTGACTGAGAATTACTCTGGAAGCAAACCCTAGGCTAGATAGCCAAACAAGGTGTAGCGCATATTCCTTCAAGGATAGCGCACCAACAATAGCTTATCAGATAGTCCAAACCCTAGCCAAGAGATAGTCCAATCCAACACTGAAAATTGGTTGCCGCAGTAGCTGCACCTGCAGCTCTCCTCCACACGTGTGCACCAAACTGGAAACTGCAGTGCGCACCAGTTGTTGCTTTGCAATTATGAGATGTGTCAAATAAGGACTGGCGCCCTGTATTTATAGTGGTTCTGCTAGATTTGCTGGGGCCGACTTCTCCTTCTGGGTAGATGTATGTTCAATATATTATTATTAATTATGGATGACTTCTTCTCTTGGAGGCTAATAACCTAATATAAATTATCTTCTTGAGCCGACAAGACTTATAGGGTTATTAGCCAACTCATTAGGGTTTTCTCTTGCTTTCCGGAGTCTCCTATTATTGTTAGGTTCACACGTGGAGGTAAATACCTCCCGCAGCTACCATAATATTAACATATATCTCAAGCATTTATTCAGGGTTACGATGGAGAGATTGTCCACATAGGCAATTTGCATCTAACAATCAATGAAGCAACCTTAAGGGAAGCCACGAGATTACCTAACAGAGGAGCCAAGTATTTCAAAGGAGTAGGAATCAACAAGGAAATGTGCCAACGATTTCTGAAGGAAGACTATCAACACCCTGATTGGAAAAAGGGGATTCCTAGGAACTACATCAAGGAAGAGTATCATCCAATGCTTGCTAGTCTTCAACGATTCCTCACTTGTGAGGGCAGGTATGTTGTAACCTTCCTATATCATCTTAGGCTTCTGTTACACTTTGAAGGAGGTCCTGAAATTGATTTCCCATATTTTTTATGGATGAGTCTGAACAAGATGGTAAGAGGTGTCAAATCCCTATTCAAAACTGAGAAGACTAGCATTTATCATCAAGGTCTTATTAAGATGTTAGTTATACATGAAATTAGGAAGCAAGGGATTAGATGGAAAATCCTCATCACTCAACACCTTCCCACAGAAAAAAAACATGTAGAGGATGAAGCCAGGCTATGTTAATCTAGTTTGTTTAGTGCTTCATCCTCATACACTTCGTGTCATGAGGATGAA
The DNA here is from genome assembly GCA_009831015.1 of Picea engelmannii. NCBI lineage: Eukaryota > Viridiplantae > Streptophyta > Pinopsida > Pinales > Pinaceae > Picea > Picea engelmannii. Next base: position 8,414 of record WSFP011596324.1, on the reverse strand, counting down.
GCTTAAAACATGTAACTGAATATATAAATTTGACAATTGACTGATCTGCTAAAGATTTCACCTCCTTGTGTTTCACGACTAAGACTGTTTAAATAGTCTTAGCAAGGATGGTGGAGGTAGTAGAGAGTTATAATAGCACAGCATGTGAAGCAACGTTACATATTGTAGAACATATTCTGAGTTGAAGTTTAATAGAAGGACGTCATTTATCTCCATGTCTTGATCGTTTATGAATGAATGTGAGTTGAGTTGTTAGCATAGTTTAATTCGATGTTTTGAAGTTTGAGTAAGAGTAATGTGTGGATTGAAAGCAAGCTTATTGTAGACTCTAGTTTCTGACCTGTTGAAGCGGCAAGGGCCCACCGCCCAACAAAGGTCAGCATCCTTATAGATTAGTGTTAGTAGCTTATTTCAATAGTATAAATGTTAGATTAGCTGAAGCTTTGATCCTTTCAGATGATAGCATTATAGTTCAATTTAGGGTTTCGATTATATGATTGTTTAGAGATCTTTACTTACTCTGTTTTGCATATGATCTGTTTCTGTTTTTATGAATTTGATTATGTTTCATGGACATGAATGTTGGCAGCAGTAGTCAAACATATTTAAATGAGAACTAGTGAAGTTCACAATAGCACATTGTGAACCACATCATACTCAATATATTGACTATTGAACTACCCATGCTATGTCTTGATAATTGATATGTGATTTCCCTTTCAGAAGTGTGATTGCATAGTTAGATTTCTAGGTTAGATAATAGAGTTGATCTGTCAAAGAACTCCATCTCATACTTTCATGTTCCATAATGGAATAGATAGCATCTCTGTGAAAGACAACCAAAGTGTGTTTTGGTTTGCTAGTTTGCTTTGTTTCTAGCATGCATAATCTAGAATAGTTCTATATTCATGACATTAGAATTACTTTTCTTACTGGTGTCTTGTAAATCTGTTGATTACGAATCCCATATTGATAATTAATGAGTGCATTATACTAATCATATAAGTAGCACAACAGGCATATCTCCCTACCTTTTTCCCACTTATACTTGACCTCTAGGGGCTTCACTTCCATTTCCCTCCATCTTCATATCAATCCCCCCAGGATCGTCTCCCTAGATTGACTTAGCCACCCTTGAGGTGGGTGACCTACATTGAGGTGGCATTGGGTCTAGGTTTTCCAAGTTGTAGCACTTTCTTTGTGGTTGGGTCGGGCTTTTCCCAACCTACAACTTGCACTATAACATTTTGGCGCTGTTGTTGGGGAAGATTTTGAATCTTCTTTGTACCTTAACGACACTTTCGTAAGCTATCACAAATTATTTCCCTTAGATTACCTGACGACTCCACCCGAGGAACGCTCCCTTTCCACCTTTCTTGATGAGTTCATTTTGAAACTCATCTGACGACTCCACCTTCCCAGAATCTTTCTTTCCCCAAACCTTTTTCCCCTGGGAGGTTCAAGCCTTTTAAGGTTTACCAAAGAAGGCCTCCTCTCAAGTCTCACGTTGCTAAAAACCTTTTTAATAAATCCCTTCCTCTTTCTCCAATGGCTCGCTCTTGGGAAAGAGACCTCTACAAACCCCTTAACATGGCCAATATCCAAGGTTACCCTAACAATATGCCAACAAAAGTTAACAAGTGGTTGCCAAAGTTCCCAAGAAACAATGTGATAACTGTCGAAGACCACATTTGTGTTATGGGTTGGGATATGGACAATGCAGGTATTGATCATGAAGATGTGGCCATGAGACTCTTAGCTTCATCATTGATTGAAGAAGCTCTTTATTGGTTCAAAGGACTCCCTGATAATCATATCACGACCTATGATGTTTTTTACGCCTTATTTAAAAGCAGATGGTTGAGAAAAGAAGATGATGGGACACTTGGAAATCAATTCAACCAAATAAAGAAAAAGGAGAATGAAACGGTAAAGTAATTCATTTCAAGATTTGACAAGTTGTACAATGAAATTCCAATAGATTATCGTCCTACAACATCATCAATTTGTCTCCTTTACATGAATTCCTTTGAAGGGAAGTTCTGATATATTCTTAAAGATAAAAATCCCACATCATTGGTAGAGGCTAAAGAATTCAGTATCAACATTGAAGAGAATCTCCTTGATTAAAAAATAGAACCTTTTTAGTATCCCCGCAACAAGACAGAATCAAGGATGAAGGTTTCCAACAACAATGTTCATAATCTGATTTCTTTTCTAACTCAAAATATAGACCAAATGAATACTCAGTTTGTCTAGGTGAAGGATTGACTTATGAACCGTATGACCACAGTGGAAAGAAATCAATCTGCTCCCAGACCTCAGTTTGGCAGACAACAAAGAGATGCCACCGGTTGGAAACCAAGACCTCAACAAGAGGCAAAGGCCCCTAATACTTTGAAACTTGTTGGAATAGTTGATATAGAATCTTGGTGTCTCCCATGCCAAGAACCCCAAAGGGAAGATGAATGCCCCCAACAAGACGAAGATTATGCTGACAATATAAACTTCATGATTTGCAATCTCAACGATGGACATGTTATTCAAGAATAGATCAATGAAGCCATAAGAATAGGAGAAAGAGAGGGGAGAATCCGAGCCTTAAATAAATTGACAGATGATCAGAAAAAGGAATTAAGGAGGAGGGAAATTCTAACCTACATAATAAAAAATTCTTCAACCCCTCCATTACTGCCTAATACTCCTCTTCCAACAACAGAAAATGTGGCTCCACCACCTCCACCACCGATATGTGAGTTTCTTCCTAAGACAACTCCTACAGATGACATTCAATTGAATAAAGATGTTGCAAACATGTTTGGAAAACTGAATATGATGGTTCCAGTGAAAGAGATGTGTAAGATCCCTTCCATAGAAAGGAAAGTTTTGAGTATATTACAAGTGCCAAATGAGAAGGAGGATCTTCCCATCATATTAAACACTATGTATCTCGATCGACCAAAAGACGAGAACCCTCCCTTCTATCTCTCATTAGGCATGAATGACCTCCGCTTGAACAACCGCATGCTTGATTTAGGGGCCTAAACAAATGTCATTTTTGAAGGTAATGAAACAACTTGGTTTAAAGACAACCCGACCTTATGGAAATGTTTGTGGTATTGATTCAAGAAGAGTTGAGGTGTTGGGAGTATGTGAAGACGTTGAGGTATTTTTGATAGTTTTTCCACATATCAATGTCCTCATGGACATATTGGTGATCGATGTCCCTGATGCCTGGGGGATGCTCTTGTCAAGGACCTGGTCCTTATCCCTTAGATGTTTCCTTATCATGAACCTTACACATGCATATATTCCCATGGGTGATGGAACATATGAGATCTTACATAACAGGGAAAAGAAAGAAACACATGTGATGAATTTGAGGGGCCCCAACTATGTCAGTGAACACTACCATGATATGCCTCCACAAGTTATTGAGTATGATCCATCTGAGTTACCCTTCATGCAAGAAGATTCAATAGAGATGTTTCTCCCATGGAAAAGTAAACATAATACTTCAAAGTACCATGGGAAGGAGCCGAGATCTATCCATATTCTACAAAAGGAATATGAGAAAAATGAATAAATTGTCAAAGATACAGTCCACACAGAGACCCCACGCAATAATAATACACCTTGCACCAATTTCAATGAAGGAAGTCTTGTGCTCATGTGGGAAAAAATAAAGGAAAAGCCCATATATTACCAAGAAGACAACAATTCTTGGCTTGGCCCTTACATCATCAGGAAGAAGTCTGAAAAAGAAAGGTACTATCTGACAACATTAGATGGGAGAAAGATGCCACTACTAATAGATGGGTCTCTTCTCCAACCTCACATCCATGTCACATGGCTTCTTAGGGCCCGTTCCCCAGGTAAGTAGGTAAGTCATTTTGATTCCATGCATTTGCATCTTGATTGTTCATACTAGTTTAGATGCATTTCATTTTCATTCTACTCTACTTGCATATTGATTTCATGCTTAATTTAGATTTTTTTGAAAAAATCTCAATTTTTTTTTTTTTTTCTAGTTTAGTGGGTTTTGAATTTTCATCATATGAGAATAAGGATGAGTAGGCCATCCTACAATTGACAGTTTGATGTTTCCTTGCAGGCACATGTCTACCAGGAGATGTTGCGGTTCTCATGCACTCTACGACGATCACATGTCCCCAAGTAGGATCCAGATGTTATCCCCATTTTGTGGATAAGTAAGGAGACGATGTATCGAGGCCCTCAGGTTGTAGATATGGAGTGTCGAGAGACTACATGACCAACAATACCCTTTGCACAGATGGAAAACCCACTCACCACCACAGATGGTCATAAGTTTGTAGATGGCACCCACCACACTAGTTGGCTTTCAAAAGGAAGTGGGCCTTGCTCCATGAGGTACAAGTCAGTATTATGGTGAGCATCATTTCAATATTCAAGCCATTTGATTATGTTGTATCTTAGATTTCTCTAGATTTCATGATATATGCTTGGACATTATGCCTTTTTCCCTGATTCACCTTGGTGTTTGACATTGTGCCCTAGTAAGTGGTCTTCATTGGGAATGGGTTTGAAACTAGGAACTCCCTTAATGAACCATCGTACCGTTCCTAACCATACTTACCACTTTCCATCATTATTCCCCTCCATTTCCTTATCTTATGGGATTTAAAGGTGTATTGATCCAAGAAGGGGTTGTCCCTCATTCAATGGATAGAAGGGACTGAAGGCCCAGAGGGGTTGATGTTGGGTAAAAGATAAAAGCCTTATATAAACCTTCCAGATGATTTACCCATGGATCACCTAAGAAAGCAATAAAATGCTTATCTTTGAGTAAATGGGACCCACAATATAATAAATAGTGCTTAAAAGGTTATTTGAAGGATAGGAGGTCTCATAACGAGTTGACCTATCATGTCCATGAATATCTAGTGGTATGAAATTACCATCATTTGGTCACCAAACTAGGGTAATGACTCTCAGTTGCATGGATGAGAGAAAGGGGGTCTCATCACGAGCCAATCTTCTCATTTCCACTAGGTGTTTGTGGGTGACATTGCCATCATCTGGTCACCACGCCAAGGAAGTGACCTTGAACTTATCCTTATGCTATATTGAAAAGAAATTAAATAAAGAAAGATAAAATACAATTCATGGGTTTGGAAAAAATGCATTGTGGATGAAGGTACCACACACCCTCTATAAAGGCACCCATGAGTGAGACACCATGACCCCTTGTATGTCATAAGCCCGATTCCCGTTGAGCCTTAACCCCAACCACTTCATCCACTTTACATGGCTTAGAGAGGGATCTCTTGGAAGATCTCCTTGACCTAGGGCAAGATCTACCTAATAGGACACCTCATCAACCCTCCCATATTCAAGCTTGACAAGTCGCATTGTGTCTTTGAGTAGTGAATTGTTTGATATAGTGACATTTGATGCACTTGCTTAGGTGGTTTATTTATTGATTGGGTTCACTTATCATGATGTTATGACTTGAGATCTTTGGAGGGCGTGCTCATTTGTATTTTTCGGACCTAGCTGGTGGATAGTTTTGGAAGAACAAGCCTAGCTTGGGCTTCCATGGGGCTACAAGCCCACAGGTTGGATGTCAAGGGCCTGCATGTTGGATGAGAGAGAACAAACTTGTAAGGCCTTAAATATGACTTGGAAAACATAACCTAGCTCCCTCGTGCCAAACATTTTTCCTAGGAGAGGAAAAACATCCCTTCTAGAGGCATGACGTCACCTAGGGGGCTTAGGGTTTGGTGGTGTAGTTGATGCATTGGCACTTGGATGTTTTGAGGAGAAGTGAGATTTGATCATGAAGGAAGTGACGTGGATACGTGACATGTGGCTTTGGCAAGCCTAAACACCCTCCTCCTACACCAACGACTTTCTCCTAATGCCAAAACGCCCCCTAAAGGGGTGATGCTATTCTAAAATTAGGTTTTTCTTATGTGAAAAAGTGAATTTTTAAATGAATTACTTTGTAAAGGGGGAAAGATTAGGGATTTTGATCCCTAATCTTTTGTTTTACCCCTTAATTTATGGATAGGTCACCTTGGTGACATTTGTATAAATAAGAGATCATAAGATGTTAGGGTCCTAACCCGCACATAGGTAGATCAATATATTCGGATGTAATAAAGGTGAATATTAATAAGGCCTTTCAACAAAATAGAATAAGGTGGATGTAAGAAGACCTAATATAAGCTTCCGCTTCTAGAAGGATCTTCCTCTAGATACTTCTCTTGATAGACATATTTAGTACAAATAAGGGTCGAGGGTATGAAAGCCCTAGCTTGGAGATTATTGTAATAGAGCGCTGCTCGACTGGAGGTTGCCCCCTCGAAGAGGCCCGTGAACATTGCTTTCTAAATCAAAGTGATATTTCTATTGTTGTTCTTATATCATTTCTGTGTTATTGTGGAGAGTATGCTGGTTATATTACTGTTATTCTGCCATTTCTAGCATTTTATTTCTGTTCTGCATACTTTTTATATCTAGTATATTACAAGTGGTATTAGAGCACTTTCCTTGGAAGAAATTGTGGGATTTTTTTTTTCCAGGGTAGAGACGTAGTCTAGCGTCTTTAAGCCACAAAGATCTGTCATTACGTGCATAAACCCACGATTGAGGGATTCATACATGCAAGAAATATAAGTGGTTCTTAAGCGCACATCTGTTGGCCACCCTTGTAACCCCTGTTGGTACCCCTTCGAGTGGTAGTGCATCAGACATCACCTATGTACGGATCGACCTAGATTTCCTGAAGCCCTCTTTAGATAAACCGATCGGCTGCCTGACTGTTATAGTGCCACCGAGAATAGCACTTGGGAAGATACTCTCTAGTACTTGGGTAGTCGGGTAGTACGGCTAAGGGTACGGTCTATCCTCCTTAGTTAGTGCCCTGAGATATTGGGCCGAGTACTACTGTTGGACCTCACACGTATATCAGAGATATATAACACAGGGCAAACCCTTATCTGTAGAGCCCTTGAATACCTAACCTTTGGTGGACATAAACATAAACAAATTAAAACAAACAAAATCTATTACCGCACAATTGTGTTCGGGTTGCCAAGTAAAAACACATTTCTTTCTGGTTAAGCATTTGGGGATTTCATTGCTGCAGTGTTCTTCAGACCGGAGTATAACTCCGCAGGTGTAAAAAAAAAAAAGTCTGGAAATTTTTTCACCATTATTTGAAACCTATTCCATTGGATTCATCTCTCCGCCCTTATCACATTCATCCATATCATTTTTCGACATAATTTTTTACTCCACCCACCCTTTTTCAATTCACCCATCCTCATGGCCCATACCTGTAGCCAAGACCTGGAAGCTCGCTTCAACACCTTGCAATCTGGTTTCCTCGAGACCCAAAAAGAAGTGAAACAACTCAGTGCTACCATTGCCTCCATCGATTCATCCACCAATACAACCATAAATACAACCATGCAGTCCTCAATGGAGGAAGTCAAACAAGAACTGACCACCGAACTTGAATCTGTCTTTGGATCACTCTGCACCAAACTGAAGATCCCTACAGATGATCCTTTCTCTGATGCACCTCCAAAGACTGAAGGTGAACATTCCTCCCATTCCCATAACTTTCAGCCCCATCACTTTCAACGTGACCTACACCTTCCGTGGGTGGATGTGACCAAATTTGATGGATCAAACCCCACTGGTTGGGTCACCCAAATGGAACATTATTTCTCTTTATACGAAATTACAGATGACTTGTCCAAACTCCGGTATGGTGTTCTCCATCTAGATCAAGAACGTTGGCAATGGTGGCAATGGAGAAAAACTTCCCGTTAAGGGTATATTGCTTGGACCCAATTTGTGACTGAGCTTTATGAACGCTTTGACACTGACACCAACCATTTGGGCCATTTGACAAAGTCGAAACAATCAGGAATAGTAGAAGACTTCATAGTTGCCTTTGAGTGCTTAGCTTTTTGAACAGAGGGCATGACTGATGATTTCTTTTGAGAGTGTTTTATCAATGGCCTCAAGGAGGAGATTTGGGCCCATGTCCTCATGGCTCGACCTTCGAGTTGGGTGGAGGCTACTAAAAAAGATAAAGAATCACAGTAGGTTGTATCCTCTCAAAACTGTAAACCCTCCTTTATCCCTCACCCTAAACCCGTAAATCCCAATACTCCCTTCACCCCATTAAAGATCCAAAAATTGACCAAGGCTGAAATGGATGAACGCCAACTCAAAGGCCTTTGTTATAATTGTGATGAAAAATATTTCCCAGGCCACAAGTGTAAGGAACAAAATCTTTTTATGGCCATCTCTGAGGATATTTTGGAAGAGGATGTTGAAACTCCCCTTGTGCCTGAGTCACCTGAAATCACTGACATAACCCCTCCCTCAGACCCTCCCGAAGTGGAACCGAT
>WSFP011596323.1:0-10030 GCA_009831015.1 Picea engelmannii | reverse complement strand
TGACATGCAAACACTATAAACAAAGATCATCTACATCAAACCCTAAAACGCATCCAGAAACCCCCAGAGTATCAGATCTGCACGTAGGAGCAGTAGGATCGTAGCAAATATCTTGATCAGCCGGATCAGGGATATTTCACAATCGTCGATCACTTTGGAGATTAGGGTTATGTTTGATTCGATCAAAACTCAAGATTATAAAAGCAAGGCTAGGTGAAAGGGAAAGACAAACAAGGAGAACTCAGTGAGAGTGTTGAGTCACGAAGAACTGTGATTCAAGGTGATCTCAACAAAGGTGAAGAAGGAATTTCCTCTAGAGATCAAGTCCAAAGGAGGAAAGCGTATGTAGTGTAGCAAGGAGAAGAAAACCACCAGACAAAAATCGAAGGACAAATTTCTTGGTGGTAGTTGTACAGTGCTAGAGTCTGTTTTGCAGGTGGGTCGAGCCGTACGCGATGTACATACCAGTTGTGCGCGAGTGTACACATCGAACAGATGACGTAGGCACGTTTGTGCACGTTGGACATGTTATCCCCCACTTTTAGGGATAACTAAGGAGATTATGTCTTGAGGCCCACAGGTCCTAGACATGGAGTACCGAGAGCCAGATCGACTTGAGCATGGCCCTGGAGGGCCCATCTTTTCTTCCTTTCAGTGCCTCCACTTTGTCAGCAGCAGTAGCATCCATCACCTCGGCTTGTTCCTGTATTAGAGATGGTTCTTGATCCATGAGGTAATGAGTCTGGGTATCATGGTCTGTGTCACTCTGATCCTCAAAACCTTTGAATATGTGCATCTAGTTCTTTTTGTTTCTAACGAGTGCTTGGATCTTATACTCATCCACTTGACCATGTCTGGGGGAAATGACAGGATGCCCTAGTAAGCTTGTGCCCATAGGTTTTGAGTTGCCACTGGGAGGGATTCATGAAAAGTCATCGTCCGCTCCCGTCATACTTACCACTTTCCATCTTAATTCCCGCCCATCCATCCCATTACATTGGTCCAGACATTGGGTTGGCCAATCATTTAAGGGTTGCACCTTGCCTTGTGGGAAGAAGGGGCTAAAGGCACATAAGGGAAAAGCAGCTGGCAAAAGATAAAATCCTAAAGAAACAAAACCTCAAGATGCTTCGCCCAGGGATCCTCGAGAAAGCATTAAAAGGCTTCTCAGCAAGAAACAAGAGGGACCCATAAAAATAATAAAACAAGACCTAGTCGGAGGATAGGGGGTCTCATCATGAGCCAGCCTATTACATCCATGGGCACCTAGCGATATGACACTACTAGCATCTGGTTACCACGCCAAGGTAGTGGCTCTTAGTTGCATGGCCAAGAGAAAGGGGGTCTCATCACGAGCCAACCTTCTCATTTTTCGTGAAAGTACTTGTGGGTAACATTGCCACCATTGGCCACCACACCAGGGTAGTGTCCCTTGATTAGCTTCTTGAATAAAAAGCAATAAAGAATAAAGAATAAAAGGCATGATTGGGCTTGGAAACATTTGCATCCAAGACATGTGCAACTCGCCTTCTACAAAGACACCCACAGGTAAGCCTAGCATTCCCCTGCTATCGCTGCATCCCTTGTCAGGACATCCCTTATCCACCTCACCCATTAACATGACTTGGATTCAATCTCTTTCGGAAACATCCCTTTTCCAGTGGACACTAGCCCAATAGGACGCCCCCAAACTTCCTCCAAACTTGCATTGCAGATTTGTATAATGTCTTTGAGCACTTGACTGGGTAAAAGGGGCTTTATGCACATGTTTAATAATATTGATGATTAGATGTGATTGACATTGCTATGATCCCTGTGACTTATGAGCCCATGGAGGGCGTATCTGTTGATGTGCAGGATCATGCCCTGTGGACAGGTACCATTTTGGACAGGTACACATGGGGAAATGATTAGTTCGGACCTCCATGGGGCTGAAGAGCCCACCAGATGGATGCTGAGACCCCAGCAAGGGGCAGAGACAGGACAAAAGGGTTTGCACTGGAGAAGAGGAGGATGTTCCACAAAAGCACCCTGGCAGAGCCTTACCTAGGGGGTGTTGTACCCTCTTCACTAGAACGTTGGCCTTGGAAGGCCCATAACGTCACCCAATATGCCCATGACGTCATCCAACATGCCCATGACGTCATCCAACATTGTGGACGTTTTGGGGAGGCAGTTATGGCAGTGTGGCACGTGTGGCAGCTTGGAGAGGCCCAAGGAGGGCTAACGTTTTGCTCCAGGAGGCCTATGCTGCCCTAAAAAGGGCTAACGTCACCCTAGAAAGGGGATGACGTCTCACTTTTGCTTGATTAGGTTCTAAATTATGACATTTAATGTAAAACAATATTATTTTGGTATTTTGGCCTTGTCGGCCTGTTGGTGACCTAAGTTTTAATAAGGTCACTTGGTATTGTATAAATAGAGAGCTAAAACTCTCTAATTTTCATCATCTTTCACTCACAGATTAGTGAGGTCTGAAATTTGCGCCCTCTTCTAGGGTTTTGGCTGAAATTTTGATTCGCACTTGTTGAAGGAGAGTTTTCTTGGCATTTTTGGCATTTCTCTTGGTGGAAGGTTTACAACTAAGGTTTTGCTACATGAATTCTTGGTTTATGTAAGTGAATTTCTGCAACACTTCTTTATTGAATGGTTATGGTACTTTTTACTTTCATTTTGTTATTATAATTTGCTGAATTAAACCCTAGGTGACAAGCACATGCTAGATTCCTTGTCTCATGTCCCTACTAAGATTAAGAGCCATTTGATTTGCTGAAGTAAGATAGAGCCTTGCCATAGCAACACTCTATCCCTACTCTTCTAGCCTAGCCATTTTTCATCTTGTCTTTGAGCCAAGGAAGGAGAAAACACACTAAGGCCTAGGGTTTCTACACCTTAGTGAGCCGTTTTCCCTAGGGTTTGATGGATGAAGCCTTGCCTTAGCAACACTTCATCATTAAACTCTCTTGTCCTTAGTCATAGCACCTATCACTCAAGCTAGCAGTTTTTATCCTGTTGATGAGCTAAAGAAGGAAGAGAAAGCACTAATGCCTAGGGTTTCTACACCTTAGTGAGCCTTTCTCCCCTGGGTTTCTTTGTTGCAGCCTTGCCATAAGCAACACCTCGACATTTAACCCTCTTGTCTTTGGCCATATCATTATCATCACAACCCTTCAACTTTTGCAGTGGCTTTTGACTCCATTTGCCCTAATAACGCACTGATCTAAGACTTCTTGTGTTGAGCACCTTGATCACATACAACTTCCAATATTTTGAACAACTACTAATCCTTCTAACCTTAGCTTAGACTAATATCTACTAACCCTATTGCTGCTATCATTTACTCATGCTATAAACATCTTCATGCAACATTTATTGTATCTTTAAAAGCAATTGAATGATTGGCTAAGGCGTTGTTTCTAAGTATTGATATTGTTATATTGATTGCCTTTAGCATTTATTGTGAAGTGATATATATTATAATCATTGCTATTGTACATCGTTGACTTACTTCATCAATATTGTTTATCAATTGCTTTATATCAAAAGTCCATGATTATATGAAGTACTAACCAAACAAGTGATCTTGCATATGCGTAGTTTCCTTGTTGCTTTGTCTCGGGTAGGTACACTCTTTTTTTGGTTATTACTTATCTTTATTGGTTGATTAGCCAGGACTTTCTGATCGATGGTGACTTGTGAGGGGGGGAATTATTGCTTAAGCCTTCTAAACCTTTGCCTTCTCAAAACCCTAGGTCATCGGTGACGTCTCACCTGGGCCTTGCCTCCCTAAACAGAAAGAGCTATCCCATTGAGGTGACAGTGGTGGGATAGTCTCAGTTTCGCTACTTTGCCCTTCTTCCATCCATCTTTAACTGCAACTACAAATTGTGCGATAACAGGACAAAAGGCACAGAAACGTGTGTACACGACGGACAAAAGGCACATACGCGTGTGTATGCGGCAGACAGACTGCACCGACACAAGTGTACGGGACGCACAGGCCGTACAGAGCCTGTACAGGGGCAGCTTGAGAAGAAGGGTTTTTTTTGGGAAGATTTGCCAGGTTTGCTGTAATTTGTATTTTCCTCAATGGGCCATTTTCCAAGTAAGGGAGCCCTTGTAAGCTTTTGTGTTATTTTAATGAGAAGTTGATTTGAAGGGCATAATTTCTATGTGCATGTGTGAAGTTTGGTTTCCAGTTGCTTCCACTATTTTATTTATTTCTAGCCAATATATTTTATTCTGTGTTGTTATTTAATTACCAACAAGGGAAAACACAAAGTAAATCTAGGTGCTGGATTTTTCAACATGGTATCAGAGCGTTCACTCTGAAGAAGAGGCAAATTTCAGGAGATCTCTGCATATCTATAAACCAACATTGAAATTCTTATGGTTGCTTGAAGGAATAAGCGCACGATAGTGTTTTTTTGTTCATATCTAGAAATGCAGCAACCAGTCTCAGGTTTGAAGACAGGTTGGATGGAGCATCTAACTTCCTGTCCTGGAAGGTGAGGATAACCTTGTTTTGGAAGGAACATGACCTTTGGGAGATTGTAGAAAACATTGTTCATATATCGACGGATGCAACTCTAAAGACGACCCATGAGAAAACGGACATTAAAGCCTAGAGAGTGATTATGGATGCAACGAAAGATCATTTGACCCCTCACTTGGCAGAGAGTTGTCACCCAGAGAAATGTTCAAGGCTCTAGTGGATTTGTTCCAGAGTGACAACATGAACAAGAAGATGATCTTGAGAAACACGTTCAGTTCCATCTAGATGTCAAGATTTGACGATGTTAGCAACTATCTTTTGAAGATCATCCAAACACGTATTCAACTTGCAACTATTGGGGAGAAAGTGGATGACGTAGAACTTGTAAATGTGGCATTGAATGTTTTCACCAAGTGATGGAAACCATTTGTCAAGGGAGTCTGTGCTCGAGAGAAACTTTCCAATTGGGAAAGGCTTTGGAATGATTTCATTCAGGAAGAGACTTGGGATGAGTCTAAAGCTAGCAAGCAAGGAGATGGAGAGGAGATCTTGGCCTCGGTTAGTCAGGACAAGAAGGGAAAAGGAAAGGGTTATGTTGACCACCTATTTCGACTAGGGGTCAATGTCATGTATCATGAAGCTATGTACCTTGCGGTACAACATATTTTGAAGAATTATGGCTTAGCAGGGCAAATTTTGCCCCCAACACGTCTTTCTATGTAATTGAAATCTGCGCTCCCCTGCATGGGATAATAATGTAATAGGTTAGCATGAGTCAAATTTTTAGTTATTTCCTAGGATTTTATCATTAGGGAAGTCCTTTCATCGAGTGTTTTTTTTTTCCTCAGGTAATTAATCTTGCCTACCAGACAATTTTAATTATTCTTGAGTTTTTCACTCACAAAATCCTCCAAAGTGGTGAAAGGCGTTCTAATGATCGAGCCCAGGGGGTGACTAAGGTTTAGAAATATTGTCAATGACCATGCTAGACATCTTCCAGAGTCTTGCAGAATTCTGTTAAGTTTTGATAGGTTTTTTTTTTAAATTATTAAAATTTTCCATTGAATGAAAATTTTAATTATTTTTGATGTAAAATGTAAAAATTTGGTCCTTGGGGATTTTGTATAGGTGTGTGGGTACTCAAAACAAATGGCAGATGACCCACTACACCCTTGGACCAAGTTTCAGCTCAATTGGACAAGTTTTGCTAGGTCATTGTCCATGAAGAGTGAGAGTCAATCAAAAGTCAGTGTTTAATTGGCTAAGGTAAAAAAGCCAAAAATTGTAAAAATGATTAAAGTCATGAGAGAAAGTGGGAAAATGATTCCTAATGTTTTTTCCTAAGTTGGAAAAGTGATTTTCCACTTAAAAGACCCCCTCTTGCTAAGCCAACAACTAAAAGTGGTGGTTCCTTGGCTAAAAGTGTGCCCCCTTGCTTAAGAACACATGGGAAATAAAAACTTAAAGCAAGAGGGTGGCCAAAACCCTAAGTGTGCCCCTCCTTGAGCCTAACTTTATGTTGGGTGAAAGGAAAAGGTGTTTTCCCCCTTCCCCTCTCACCCCTCAAACCCTAATCACTACCAAAACCCTAAAAGTGTGCCCTCCTTGACTTTATCCTCTCTCCCTTTATGAATGACACTTGAAGCTCATCCAAGGGGGGTCTTTCTTTTCTCCCTCATATAAAAGAAAGCCTACCCCCTCCCATTTTCACATCATTCCTCACAACAACTCTACTATGCCAAAATCTCTCCTATCTCTCTCCCATCTCTTTCTCATTCTCTCCCATTTTCTCTCATGATTCTTGGTGCCATTGGGCAAATCTTCTCTTATGTAATAAAATAGAAGCTTTGGAGGATTTCTTGTGTCTCTTGGAGTATTCTTGGAACCATTGTTTGTTGTTTATGAGGTAATATTGTTGCAATCTATTTATTTTGCATTTCCTTGCTTGCATTTTACTTGAAGACCCAAGCAAAGTATTTTGCTTGGGATAGATTAGTAGTAGTCTTATTATTAGTCTTTGTGAGTTGTTTCTAATTAATTTGGAAAGTATTTGGCAAGTTGTTAGATCACTCTCACCTTCTTTGTATTTTGTAGTAAGGGTTTACAAAAATCTGCAGGTTACCAAAGACTTGGAGGAGTGGATTTCAGATCTGGAAATCCATCTTTTTCAGCCATCCAAAGCTTTTCTATTTTCTGTTTTTATTTTCAGCCACTTATCTATCAGGTTTAGCTTTATTTCCATAAAAATCTGCAATCTAATCTTTTATTTTTTATGTTTAGACATTTTTGTTTAATTATTTCTGTTCGTTGTGATAATCTGAAATAATACTTTCCAAGTCATTTTAGCAATTTCCAGCAAGAAGATCTTCCTGTTTTTTGCAGGATTTTGCAGGTTAGAAGAGGATTTTTGCATCTTTTTGGTCCCAAGACACTCAAGGAGACATCCAAGGGTCTTGGTACCAAACCCTCTTCTCTACTTCACTTTCTAAACATTGTAAGCAGCCCAAGAGATTCTCTTGGGCTTGCATTTCTCCCCACTTTAAATTTTTCTGTAAAGTGTAAATAATTTTTGTTTTTTGCCCACACCTTGCAAAGAAATTGTCTATGCCATCCATGCAATATCGTGAAGGCTAGGTTTAGATT
This sequence comes from Picea engelmannii, assembly GCA_009831015.1. Lineage (NCBI taxonomy): Eukaryota > Viridiplantae > Streptophyta > Pinopsida > Pinales > Pinaceae > Picea > Picea engelmannii. The sequence continues at coordinate 2,892 of WSFP011596323.1, read as the reverse complement.
TATTTTTCTGCATTTCTTTTATTTTACCCACTTTGGCCAAAACCGGTAGACTTGTTTTCCATCTTGTGCCATTGTTGTGAGGTTGTACTTTAATTTTTCAAATCATTTAAATTATTTATTTTTCCCACACCTTGCAAAGAGATTGGCCTAGCCATCCATACAATATCGTGAAGGCGAGTCGAAATTTTAATTTGTTGCAAAGTAATCAAACTTGTGCCCCGCCTTTGCCTCGTATTCCCTCCCTTTCCCACTTTGTGGATCTTGGGTAACTATGAAAGGGCAAAGGATTGAGAGGCTAGATTAATTAGGCATCCAATTATTATTGCTTCTACCACCAAAAATGGTGACTTGGAAGGCTACAAGGGGTTGAAGTCGGGGACGGTTTCACGGCATTACGTGTCCTCCTTGCTTGGGCGCCCAAGCATTCAGATTTGACCTGTGGAGTTAGGGAAGAACCTTGTTTGTTCTTCTTCTTGAGCACCCAACACTTCCTTTTGGTTTAAGGGATAGGAATTAGGGGTAGTCACATAGTCTATGCTTGCATCTATCACACTAAATTTCCCCCTAATTCAAGAGGGACTTAAAATTTGCTAAAATCAACCTACACACTCTCTCACAACATTTACTTTTCAAGCAAGTTACTTTTTCAAGCACTTTACTTTGAAGCAATTTTCGTGTGAATACTTGTTTAAAAACATTTTTTATTTCTAGCATTCTTTATTTATTTGAACATAATTGGTTTAAGTGTAAAGTTATTTCTCCTACTCATTGTGGATATCTCATAACATTATTTCATTCTTGTATAATTGTATTTTGTTGTATATCTCATTGACTCCATTTTGTTAATCTTTAGGCATTGGTCTAATTGTTGTTTCCAAATAAAGGGTTTGCTTGTCATTAAAGGAACTGCACTTTTTCATTTGCTGCCTGTCATTGGGTTGGGTTTTCTTAACAAGTAACTCAATTAACTCCTAGATCATTAATCAAACTACACATTGTTTAATAGGGTCTACCCCCCTTGGCTTCCCTAGGAGTGAGCGTAGACGAAAGAGGTCTAGATCGAGGTGACAATGGGTCTAGACTTAGGTTTGTGCCTCCAAGGACACACCAAGTGGGTTGGAGACTTCTCCACGTTAGTAGGTGTGTATTAGGACGACAACATCTTTGGCGTCGTTACCAGGGACAAGTCTCTTGTCCTTGGTTAGTTGACAAAACTTGAAAAAATTCTTTGAAAAACTAATTAGGAATTTTTTCCCTTAAGTTGTAATTTGATTTTTGTTATTCGACATTGCTTAGTCTCCAAGTGGCGACTCCATTTGATAATTCTTTGAGGTATCCTACCAGGAGCAATCCGCAAGGGATGGTTTATTCCTTTCCTGAACCTAGAAGGGTGTATAGGAGGAGAATAAATAGACTAGCTCCTCGTAGATTATTTGAAAGTCATGGGGAAGAAGCAATCTCTGATATCCATCTCTTGTTTGCAACAACAAATCCTACAACAACTATGGGTGATGAATTTAAGCCATGTAATTTTTTTAACAGTCAAGGTCATCCTCATCCTATTCCTGACAAAGCTACTGAGATGTTGCCGATTTTTTAGGGAAACAATGTTGGGGGGAAACAATGCTGTTAGTGCCCAATCTGACATCAGAAAATTCAGTGTATGCGTTAGTAGATGGTGCGATACTCAAAACTATGAAGACACCAAGATGAAGCTTTATGTCTTGTCGTTGGAAGATGATGCCTTAGATTGGTTCTTGGAATAGGATGATAATAAATTTGGTACCCGATGCATCTATTTTAATTCATTATATGGAAGCATTTGAGGGTGAAATCAGATATCAGTTAAGGGATAAAGAACCAACAACACTAAAGGATGCACAAAAGTATGCTATAAGGATAGATAAGAATATGCAAGATGCTAGGAAGTCAAATATTCTTGGTTTCTCAAGGGGAACTTCTTCCAAAACCAATGAGGAGAAGAAGAAGAAAGTCGAAAATCAAGAATCTTCAAATGATGGCATCAAGAAACTCACCCAATTAATTAAGAAAATGGAGATTAACCAGGCTAACCAAATGAGAGAACATGCTAGTCAGATGACAACCATGCAAAATAGGTTGGTGGCCATGGAAAGGGCTCAAGCTAACAGATCTCATCACAAGCCAAATGATAAATGGCCAAAAAGACCCCCACCTCAAGAGCAAAGGCCTCCAAATCCTTTTGAGTCTACTAACTTGGTTAATCACCAAGTTATCCCTTATTGTAGGCCTTGTGGGGAATTTCACGAAGAGTTAACTTTCCCAGTCTTTCAGGAAATTTGTGGTGAGGAAGGTTTCTCTCAATCATAAAATGAACAAGTTAACATGTGTGGTTGAAAATACAATGTTGGCATGAATGATTGGATGGAATTAACAGAGCATGGTAGGGATATAAACTGCATGAATGATATGGTAGACAAAGAAACAAAAAAATTTGGTCCTAAGCCTACTCCCAAACAGGTTTCAGATTTGGCTAGATATAGAGGTTTAACTCATCAAAGGAATGGAACCAGAAATCAAGACAAACATCAAGCGAGTGTTCCTAGGGTACCTCTTTCCTCCCCTAAATCGATTTTCCCTACATATACAGAATTAAATATTGACTTAGGGGGATGGTTGAATAAAGCAAAGATGTTGGTCCCTCTAGCAAAAATTATGAAGATCCCATCTCAAAGGGAGAAACTACTAAGAGCCATAGAAAATCCTCCTTAGAACAATATTGACAGGCCACCAACTATAGCTTACCAAGATGCACTTGTGATTTTGCAAAATTGGGATAGGGGGAACGAAAAGAATCAACCATTTTTCCTTTCTCTACTTGTGAACAACCATCTCCTTCATAATTGCATGCTT
>WSFP011596320.1:0-10030 GCA_009831015.1 Picea engelmannii | reverse complement strand
TTTCCAAGCAAAAGATCACAACGAGCTCCAGTTTTCTTGCAGCTTAACCAAAACAGAATTCTATTTTTCGATATTAGTTCTTGAGTGCTAGAGGGAGTTGGTTTAGTTTTATTGATATATAAACATTTCTGTATTAGAAAGAAAAGGGGCAGTCTTTCAAGACTGTAGTTTTGGGAAGAGAGAAAAAGACCCGAGAGGTCTGTGGTAGGATTCTCAAGAACTGATGTTGAGCTGCAAGGGTTTGGAAGTTTGATGTTTTTCTCAGGAATTGTCTTAGCTTTCTGTGCAAAGACCTGAACAGTTGGATGAAGTTTTTGGCTAGTATGTAATCTTTTCTACAGTTATTTCACAATCTTTTCCTTCATAAACATATTGCAGATGTTATATGGAATATGACAAATGCTTACTGTTCTAAGAGAATTCTTTTAAAGGTTTTATGAGAATTTTTGCCATGGTTGTGTTTATCTTTGTTTAGTCATCTTGGAAAAGGATTTTCTAAAGTATGATTAATTCCTTTGTTGTATGAGTCATTAAAGGACATGTTTTGTCTGATAGTGAAACTGTCAACTCTTCTATTATCTTCCCATTCATTCATTTTCCCTGAGACACTTAAGAAACCACTAGCCAAAGGTTTTGTTTTCTTCACTTGTTGCCCATAGAATGTTAAGTCAAAATTGTTGTATTTCATGGACTCCATACCCAATGGCTTTATTGCCTTTTCTTTAATTTAACCACTCTCATAATTGCCTAAAACCCAAGTTATCCAATCAAGTATTTTTATTTCTATGTTACCAAGCTTACTCTCATTTGCACTCTGGGAGTGACTCTTGGAGTGTTAACACACTGGAGCAGAGCCATTTATGATCATAAGAAAATGATGCGAGGAAATGAGCCGATTTGGAGGGACCTCTCCCAAGTTCCACCCCTTCCAGGATCCATTGTTGTTCCAATCTGAGATGTCAAAGAGGAGGGATTTCCCTTTGGAAGTTAGCCAGGTTCTGAAAGAGTCCAAGGAGGGAATACCAGATAATTTTCCCAAGACTGAAAAGAGGTCATCCCAGATCTTGATTTCTTTGCCATTCCCTGGGCTCCAAAAGAGGTGATTCCTAATAAGCGGGAGAGAAGCTCTTAGAAGTTTCCAAATAGGGGATCTTGTTTGTTGTGTTGTGGCTACATCCAAGCATCTTTTTTCGGTTTTTTGAGAGGTATTTATAGCAAATTACCTTCTTCCACCAATCGTTTCCCCCTGATATCAATCTCCAAAGGAGTTTTGCCCCTAGTGCTATGTTTACCTTTTCCGAATCTCGAATCCCTAGCCCGCCATTCTCTTGAGGCACAAACTGTGGACCAGTTGACCATATGGAGTTTTTTCCTGTTTTCTTTTCCCCCCTTGCCAGAGGAATTTACGAATCAATTTAGCCATTGCCTTTTTTATCCCTATCAGGGCATGAAGGGCTGAGAATTGGAAGATTGGAAAGGAAGATAAAACTGACTTTATCAAAACCACTCTGCCAGCCGGGTTCAACCAAATTGCTCCCCAAATTTCGAATTGCTCTTTGAGTTTTTGAAGGATCGCTTGCCATGCTTCACCAGGTAGGGATTTTAGGCTGATAGGTGTGCCTAGATACTTGAAGAATTTCCAATCAGCAGAAAAGGGGTACTGTAAAGTGTTTGCAATTCTTACCAAGATACTTGCTTTAACGTTCCAAGCATATATATCGATTTTGTGCTTGTTTATGATTTTGCCAGAGGCTTCTCCGTATTGGTCTAAAACCAATTTGAATCTGTTGGCCATAATTTGAGAAGCTCCTCTAAGCAAAAGAGTATCATCGGTGAACTGGGAGTTATTTATTCTTCTTACTCCCCATAATATCTTCAGGCCTGGGATATTGTCGGATCTTCTTTCATATTCTAGCCTTTTGTTTAGAGTTTCTTCCATGAGGACATACAGCATTGGGGAGAGCGGGCATCCATGTCTTAGTCCTCTTGTGGCTTGGAAGAAAGGAGCAGGTCTTCCATTTATTAGAGGGGCTATCCATGGGGTGGAAATACAAACTCCAATCCAGGAAATAAAGGAATTATTGAAACCGAATTTCTTTAAAACTTCAAAAAGGAAATTATGCTTGACACGATCAAAGCATTTGTCATGTCAATTTTAATAACCATAACTTTTTCTCTATTGTTAAAACTAGAGTGGATCGCTTCCTGGACCAGAGTGATATTGTCCCAAATCTATCTTTTTGCCATGAAGTCGCCTTGATTTGGAAGAAAGGATGAGTTGAGGGAGCGATGCTTTAGAGTCTATTTGCTATGATTTTTGCCAGTGTTTTGTAAGAGACATTGCATAAGGAGATAGGGCGAAATCTATCGAAGGAGCTAGCATTTTTGTCCTTGAGGATCAATGCTAGAAAAGAAGCGTCGGTTGCGCCTCCTATCCTACAGGACTTTTGAACATATCTTATCATACGAATAAGGTCTTTTTTAATGATTGTCCAGCAATTTCTATAAAAATGAAGAGTAAATCCATTAGGTCTAGGGGCTTTGTCTGGGTCAAACTGGTTTAGGACTGCGTTGACTTTTTCCACTCTGACCTCCTTATTTAACTATGTGTTGTCCTCTTCTTTTATCAGGTGTGGAATGTGTTCGATGCACCGATTACTCTGTTCTTTGTTATCTTCTCCTTCCTTGGTGTAAAGTTTCCCGAAATGAGAGGTTGTTGCTTTTTTATTTCCTCAAAGGAATTTATTGGAGTTCTCGAGTGTGTCTTTATTTCCTCAACATTATTCCTATGTTGCCTAGCTTTGGCTTGCTTATGAGAGGAGGTGTTTTTGTCCCCTGCTTGAAGCCATAGTGCTCGAGATTTCAATCTCCATTCCTTTTCTTCATTGTGAAGCGCCTTCATATAATTTTGGAAATGGTCTTTCTCCTGCATGATATGTCTGTTGTTGATAGTTTTTGAATCCATTTCATCTTGTAATTCTTCTAGCTGCTTTTTACATTTTTCTACTTTTGCCCTAGGTTTATGGGGGGAGGCTTTTATCCATTCCTTGATTGCTTGCTTAGTCCTTTTGAGCTTTTGTTCCCATATGTAAATCGGGGTCCCATCTACCCATTTTGACCACACAGAGGAAATTAGGGGGGGGGGAAGTCCAGCTACTCCGTCCAAAGAGGGTTGAACTTAAAGGGCATGGGGCCAAGATTTTTTGCTTTGTCAAAGGAGAGAACTATTGGACAGTGATCAGAGATGCCCCAGGGGATAATTTGGGAAGAGATCTTGTCTGGAAGTGAGATAAGTAAGTTGTGTATTAGGAATCGATCTAGTCTAGCTGCTATGTGACCCACTCCTGAGCGCTTATTACTCCAAGTGTATTTTCCTTTGTTAGGATGGACATCAAACAGATCCAGTTCAGAAACCAGATCCTCCATGCTTTCCCTGAAAGGGTCCCTTACAATAGAGCCTCTTTTTTTTCCTTTTGGTGGAGTGTATTGTTGAAGTCTCCAGCTATGATGCAGTTTTGATTTAATCCAGCTTCTTTAACCCTCATCAAAGACTCCCACCATTCTACTTTTTCCCAATAGTCGTTAGGCATATAAACATTAAATATAGGATAGATGATACCTAAGGGGAGATGTTTTAGATGGACCAGAGCCCATTGAGTTGATTCTAGCCTTTGATCTTCCCTGAATACAGTGGTGTTCCAGGTTGTGCAGATTCCTCCTGATGCTCCTCTCGCATTTAGGGCTGCCCCATAGCTTGCTATCCAGATTTGTTGCATTTCTCGAAGGGCCTTTGTTCCCTGCATTTTGGTCTCCTAGATTAGGAGAATATGGGGCCTTTCTATTTTGATTAATTTTCCCATAGCTTCCTTTTTTTTCTCTTTGTCCCATTCCCCTACAATTCCAGGAGACTACCTTCATTACTTGCATTTTTGGTTGCCCCCCCTTTCGTGTGCTGAGTCTGTCCTTTTGACATGGGTGCTTTCCCTAATTTCCCTTCTTTTTTGAGAACTTCTTCCAGCGTGGGCTAGATTCCCAGTTCTTTGTTTTGGTTTGTTGTTTTTTCCGTTTTGTTTTTATTTGTTTTCCTTCCTGCTTTCGAAGAAGTTTTCTTTCCTGAAAGTACATTTTGTAACTCAGACTGAGTCGAAATTACTGGCAAAACTACAACAATCTGTGGTTGAAACTATTTCTGAAGTTGTAACAGTGACATAACTCTTCATTATTTTCAGGTCAATATATCATTAACCTTGCATGGCTTGGCATAACTATTGGTTGTTTATGAGGGACAACATACAAACTCTTTTCTATTATAGTACTACACTCTAATAACATGTTTAAATGCACTCTGGAACACAGAATTTAAATCATTATTTGTGGTTGGATTGGTTAAAATTCAAGTATCTTATAACAAGTCATTTGAACCTTCTCATAACTTTCATGTCCTTGATCAACCAGAATCGCTTATAATCATTTTCAGCATAAATTTGTGTCTCGTGGTCTTTATCTCTTACAAGATTAATTGCTGGAAATAAGATTTTCGAACACACGTCTTGATCAAGTAGGCCTATCTTAAGACTCCACATATCACATCTGATTTCTTGGGTTAATTTCATCAAGTCATTCTAGGCTAATCTGCACACCCATATACATTGCTACAACAATTGGCTTAGATTGACTCATAGGGATTCCCCCCTAGGCTAAGTTAGCTTAGTTTCCTTAGTCTGAAGTGTGGGGCAAGGCCACTGAGGTTGTTGAAGTTTTTGCAACTTCGGGCAAGTCATTCTCCACAAGAAAGTACAAGAAGACCCATCTACACCATTACAGAAGCCCCGGGAAGAAATCAAAAACCCAGGAAGAGAAGTCGGCCCCACCAGTAAAAGACGAAAAATAATAAAGTAATTTGAAGACCAGAATAAGAAGTCAACCCAAACAGGCGCCCAGGTTAGTATTAATACAGGACTGAATCATTTCATTTGGACAATCACATAGCTCCTTCTGCAATGCGCACAAGGCAGTTGCAGCGGCAATTTTGGTAATTTCGTTATTTCTTGGTTTTTGGTATCTTGATGAGTGCACCACACTTGAGAAGGATATTCTTGGTTGCTCTTGGTCATTTTATTGAGGTGCTAGGTCTCGATGATGCTGGCCTTGAGGAGGATCTTCTCTATATGGTATTTTGGCTATTGATGGTGATATACTGGTAATATCTTGGACAGAATTCTTCTATAGAAAAGTTGTTGGGTTTTCTCCCAAGGTTGGATTTCCCAGGATAAACTCTCGTGTTCTTGTGTTGTGTTCTTGTGTCCACTGTCTACTATGCATGGTTAATATTTCTAGATCTTGTTATTTCGGTTGCATTGTTATAGCTGAGATTTTCAGTGTATAGTTATTCTATGATAATTGTTGTATGAAAGTGAATCTTGTTTTAATCATAAGGCGAGACTCATAAAACATAAACATGGTATCAGAGCTAGTTGAAATATTTCCACTGCACAGTGTTCGTTTGCCGCTACACAGACCTGAACTTGTCAAGCTCGTTGAGCAACTTATTGGAGGATGTTGAGTTTAATTTTTCCATAAATCAGCTCGCCCTAGCCTAACACACCCCCTTAGTGGTCTCAGATTGCATCATGGTGAAAGTTGAAATTTCACGTAAAACCCACTACTACAATTGTAGCAACTTCCTTCGTTGAGCATTTATTGGGCTGAGTTAAGGAAAACTTTTTGTATAGAGCAACTCGCCTTGCCCTAGCGCACCTGTTGTACTTCTCAGTTTGAATTTCCGTCAAAGTTTAAATTTTAGGGTTTATTGACATTTTCCTAGACATTGAACTTTCTGCGATCTTGATTTTGTGATTTCCTCATGCACTGATGGTGTCCAGTTTTAGATTAGAAGACAAGCTAGATGGTGTTACAAATTTCAGAGGTATGCACTTATATATGTTTCCAAGTTGTATCATTTAGCAGAGTATGAGGGTGTTTGCAGGGGATGTACAAGGGACCTTGTCCAAGCAATGACCCAAAGGGATCATTGGATCTAGTGCATTCAGAGGAATAGCGCACCCTCCCTAGCAATTAAGACTCTAGGTTTGCATATTAGGTTTGATATTTTTATATTCCTACATCTTAAATAAATATTGTAACCGAGACAACAGTCTTTGGAGTTCTATTACTGCTGAGTACTTTTTGCTATCAAATGTTTAGTGACACGTGAATATTGTTAGTACAATAATCATTATGTAAATGCTCATTATTTAGTACTAATGATGCACGTGTTTGCAAGATAGAATTGATCTCCTCTAGGAGAGATGTTTTTGGTTGTTGTCTTTGTCCCAGGCACGTTACCTTGAAAATTCCATGGAGATGTTTTTGTTTTGTTCTAAGCAGGTTACCACAACTGGTAGCAACACTAGAGAAGTGTTGTTCTTGTTCTTTGTTTCTTATTTCTTGTCCCAGGCAAGTCACGAGCGATAGCTTTGAGAAAGAGCTATAGTGACAATTGTTCCTCTTCCTATTTCTTCTTGTTCTTGTTTCTATTTCCTATTCATAAGAATATTGTTCTTGTTTCTATTTCCTATTCATAAGAATATTGTTCATGTCTGCTATTTTGCCTTGTTATTGCTCTTGTTTCGGGCAGGTCACAAGTGGTAGCTCTGAGAGGGAGCTATAGTGACAATTGCAGGAGGCAACAAATTAAGATACTCTCTAGTTTGAGACATGGATCAGACTATCCAAACATAGAGTTGTGTACATGATTGTATACATCCATGTATCGAAGGCGAAGAGCTACATGACTGTATACATCCATGTACCAAAGGCGAAGAGGATGAAGTTAGAACCTTCTAGAAAGAAGGATACTTTTGTGGGATACAGAGTGTTTCACATGGAGCTTGATTGTGAAGAGCAGAAAACTCCGAAGATGACCATATAGATCCCTCTAGTCCAGTTGTTCACTCTTCAGATCATCAAGAAGAATCGGTATAGCCAGTTAGGTGAGTAGATCTACCTAGAGATGTTGCAATGACCAGGAAGAGGCCAACATGGTTTCGTGATACCTTGCAGGATGCAGTATGGCATGCAACTCCAGATGATGCTTTCGGGGAGAGATAACTACCTCAGAGATTCTCGAGTTACATGGAGCCACATCATCGATTCCAAACCTTCCAGTTATGAGGAGCATTTGGCTCCACTAGTGGTGAGGCAAGTGGCCCCACCAAGTACCAGCTCAGAAGGAGCCAGAGTTCAGAGGGAGTCAACCCTTAGGATCCAGTAGGGAGGAGCAACCTCCCAGGACAGTTCATTGGTGACCAGATTTCAAAGGAGATCAACAGATGCAGAGGAAGCAGATGGCTCCAGAGATTGTACAGGCTCATAGGGAGCATGGTACTCGAGGATCAATGGATACTTGATGAGCTTGGTTTTAACCAAGAATGATGCTGACTTAGATTGAGCCTGATCTCAGAGAGAGTTAGTTGGCGTAGAGGGAGAGAAAATCATTCAGAGGGAGTTCCCCCTCCGATCCAAGTGAGAGAGAGACATCTTCCAGGACTGACAGACGGGTATCATGATTTGAGGAGGCTTTGAGGAGATGTGAGATCTCGTGGGAAGATACACTTGTTTCAGTAGATCTTGTTACAGTGACAAAGGAGGCAACCAGTCAAGAGGATTGGGTATGGATTTTGTCTCAGTGACAAAGGGAGCAGCCAGTGAGGCAGACTGGACAACAGGACTTACTCCAGTGACAGAGGGAGTTGGCCTCGGAGTTCAAGATAGAGGATCATGGTCGGATGTACTCTTGGGAATAGAGGTATGACGAGATCAGATGAGATCTTCCTCATTCAGGGGATACTGATGAGATTCGATATGGATTGCAAGTCCATGACTACACCAATGATGACAAATCTAAAGAAGTTGAGTGATTCTACTTCAGATTCAGTTTTGGTGGATCCCATGATGTACAGGCAGTTGATTGGATACTTGATGTACCTGATTAACACAAGCTCGGATACTTACTTTGCACCCTAAACCAGTGTTTGGTTGAAGCCAAGGCAGTCCCAGTGGGTGGCAGCGAAGCATGGTACAATTGGATATGGTTTGTCTCAGGTGATGAAGTGAGGCTGTAGAGATATACAGATTCTGATTGAGCTGGGAGTGCAGTAGATAGATTGAGCACCTCAAGGTGTTCCTTCAGCTTGGAATCGGTTACGATTTCCGGGATACGCTGGAAGTAAGCTTTTGTAGCACTGAGTACAACAAAGACGAAGTATGTCACAGCCAATGTCCCAAGTCATGACGTAGTGCAACTTCAAAAGCTTCTTGCAAGACTTCATCCGAGACATGGTACAGAAGGGAGCAGTGAAGCTCCAGTACTTATCCACAAATGAGCAGATTGCAAGATACCCTCCCAAAGTGGCCATGTTGACTTGGCTGGGGAGGATGATACACAGGATTAGCCATTCTGATTTGGCTAGTGATGAGTGTTGATGTTTCAACATTGGACAGACATTCTCCCAAACTGGTCATGCACGGAGCTATGTTAGTGCTGATATTGTTGAGTTTTCATAGCATTAGGTTAAGCATGAAGTTCATTCCATTTTAACAATTTACCATAACCATAAATGTTGCAGCAACCAAGATCACATGAAGAAGCACCATGTACAAGAGCACAAGATATATACTCGGAAACCCTTCTCAAACAAGGGAGAAAACCCCAGCCAAATCCTTTGCTATAATCTTCAAGAGAAAGACTTTTACCACCAAGAATATCCTAGCACACAAGAGGGTGCACAAAATCCTAGAAACCCTAGCGCCCAAGAGAGGTGCGCAACTTTGACCAAGAAGTGTACTTGCTGAAATTTCCAAAACTTACAAGTGAGTGTGTGTCTACAAATGAAAGATTTCATCTTACTTATATTAGACTTGTCCTGTCAACCAATGTTACCAGAACCGAACCGAAACCGGGAAAAAACCGATTCAAAAAACCGGTCACTAAAAATACATAAAATATTCAAATTTTGAAAAACAAATACATATTCATGTGCATCCATGTGAATCCAAACCATTATACACAAATTTGCAAAGTTTCTCATATATATTCATGTGCATCCATGTGAATCCGATTCCAGAATCCAAACCATTATACACAAATTTGCAAAGTTTCTAATATATATATAACAAGTAATAGTGTATAACACCAAAATAGCACTAAGAGTAAGTGCACTCCATGAGTCCAAGGTCATATGAATATCCGAATCAAAATACATCATCAAAAAGGCTCTAGATGGCCTATAAAGTCCAAAAATAACTCTAGAGTCTAGGCTAGACTCTAGAGAGTAGATACTAGAGAGTAGAGACTACACAATCTAATAATCTGAATCTGCATACTGAAAGGAAGTCTCAGAGAACTCGAACTCAGACTAAGACTCAGACTCAGACTCATCATCTACATCCTCAACATGAGTAGACTCAACAGGGGGATTCTGAGCCTGGCTTGATTCCCCTGGTCTAGAAGGCAAAGATACAGGTGCAGCATCAGTGCATACATTCTCTTGATGTGGCTTGGGATCCAAATCCAACCAAGAAAGGTCTTCATGGTCAAAAGTTGTTGGCTAAGTCTCCAAAACCCAATCTGATGAGGGATCAACATCATCCAAGAATATGTTGCTGGATTCAGGGGTCTTGCTCATCAATTGGTTGTGCCTCAACCTAAGGTTATACTGAACAAATACCATATCATTCAACTGTTTTTGCTCTAAACGGTTTCTCTTCTTGGTGTGTATACGCTCAAAAACACTCCAATTACATTCACACCCAGAAGCACTGCATGTCTGGCTCAATATACGAACTGCAAATTTCTGCAATTCATGGCACTGACTACCAAATTGCTGCCACCAATAAGCTACATGTAAAGACAAAAAAGATTTAGCAAAGGAGTTTGAAAGTTTGATTTAATTTTTGCCATGAATAATATAATTGAAAGACTTTACAATTACGTACCTGGTGGATCTCTTGCTCTACTTCGAACAACCAT